>JAJTUV010003086.1:40000-116983 GCA_021653895.1 Mastomys natalensis | reverse complement strand
CCTTTTTTTTCCTTACCCACGCACTGTTTTGTTGTTGAAATAGGATTACAGGTAGCCTGGACAAGCCTCCAACTATCTATGTAGCCAAGGTGGCCTTGAACTCTAAATGTTCTTCCCTTCATCTTCCAAGTGCTAGAACTACAAAAGTTGAGTAAGTGGCCTTAGTTTTTTCATATATCTTGTGTTTCTTTGTTGAGATTTGTATATCTACTAAGATGGCTGTCCCTTCTGGTTTTCTATGAATAATAACCTTCCCTGGAGGGCTCAATCCCCATACCATTCAGAGAGAGGAATTCAAGCTACCCTACCAGCAACACAGTCAAAACAAGCCAGAGATAGAATTACTATAAATTTGATAAACGATAACCACTATACCACAAAAAAATCATCCAAAGAAAGTAGCAAAAAATGCAAAGTTAAGTCATAAGGTCAAAAATTAACAGAGTATAGTCTACAGCCGTGTCACCCTGCATTAGCTTAGTCTCATTTGATCGAAAACTAAAAATGTTTATAGTAATGATAATAATAATAATAATAATAATAATAGAATACAGAAGGGGACCAGGAACCTGGAAAAAGCAAGGTTTAAAAAAAAGAAAAAGATTTTTTTTTGTCTTTCTTTTTTCAGAGCTGAGGACCAAACCCAGGGCCTTGCACTTGCTAGGCAAGCGCTCTGCCACTGAGCTAAATCCCAAACCCAGAAAAAAAATTTTAAAATAAGTGGATGCAGAAGCAAGGGATTAAAAAAATATTATTTCCAAAATAAAGACAAAATGTCTAAGTAAAACTAGACAAGGGTACAGCTGAGGCAGAAGTATCATAATTTTGAAGCTAGTTTGAACTCCACAGTAACTTCCACCTAAGTAAGACTTACTTCACAGCAAGGCCCTGTCTCAATTTTTTTTTTTTTTTTTGTAAAAAACAAAAACCAACCAACCAAACAACAACAACAAAAAAACATGATAAAAAGAGAAGCATGAATAAAGAATGAATGCAAAAGATTTTAAAAAACAAAGTCAAATAAAACCCACTAAAATAGTGATGAGTGAAAACAAGAAAGAGCAGAGAACAAAGGCTTGGAGAAGCTGCCTTCTGCTTTCACTAATGGGCAGGACAGAGATGGGGTGTACTAGGCCATAGCTGAATTCTATTATAGTTCTTCTCTGTTCCCAGTGTGTAGGATGTGGCTACCATGAGCTAAGTCAACATCAGAGTGTTTTGTTTTATTTTTGAGACAGGGTTTCTTGTAGCCCAGGCTAGCCTTGAACCTTCTATGTAGCTGAGAATGACCTTGCACTTCTGACCCTCCAGCTCTACCTCCTAGTGCAGAGATTACACGTATGTGGGCACACCATACCCAGTTTATGTGGTTCTGAGAGGAGACTTAGGACTTGACGCTAGGCAAGCATTCCACCAACTCATCTGCATCCCCAGACCCTTATTACCTGCATCCCTTTAGAAACTTCACTTCTTTGTGTGTGTGGGGGGCACTGGTGGCATCCAGGGGCTCTGCAGCATGTGGGCTTTATACAGGTTCACACTTGTTCCAGAGACCAACACCCCAGCCCAAGGGGCATTCCTCTACATGTGTCAGAGAATCAGGGAAGCCAACAAAACATCGAGTTTTGCACTAGATATGGAGATTTGAGGGAACCCATCTGCTGCCCATGGCTCTCAGAGATTTCTGAGCCTGTCTGCCAGGAAACCAGCTTGTAGGTGGAAAAACTGGAGAACTTTCAAACGATCCATAGCAGGAAAGCAGTTCTAGAGGCCACCCCACCTACATGGGCTCAGAGTTCCCAGGTTGTGAAGGTATTATTTGGTGATGGCATTTTCATGTCACCCTGGAGGCCAGAGCTACCAACTCCTTGATTTCCAAAAGCCTGAGTCTCTTATTGCCTAAACTTCTCAGTGTGTTTACACCCAGCCCTCTCCATCTCTATGACTACCCACTCTGGGCTATTTCCTATCCAGACGCTATACTTTGGCAGTGTATCCTAGATTTCCTATTTGTGATTGTTCCCTGATTTCAGGTCCCCAGAGTAGTTTAGTCTCAAACAATAGGTTCTCTCTCAAGATGGTGCCTGATTACAATTCTCTGAGTAGCAAAATGGATTTGGAATACACCACCATGCCTGGCCATGAGAAATAGATTATGTTAGCAGTCTACTACTATATTTTGCCTCTTTAACATAGAAATGGTAGATCATTCTCATATATATGGTGATTTTCCATATGTGGTGTATGTGTTCACGTGTATTTGCATATGTGTGCATGCATGCACACACATGCACATGTGTACTCGCATAACATGTACATGTGCATTTCCATGCATGTGGAGAGCAGATGTTGATATTGGACATCTTCCTTGTCAACCATGTTCCATTTGTTTTTTTGAGACAGGTTTTTTCACTGAACGTGCACCTCACATTCTGGCTGGCCAGCAAGCTTCAGGGATCCTACTGTCTCTACCTCTCTGCCACTCCAGTTCTGGAACTATAGGTGTACACTACATTTCTCTAACCTCAGCTCTTCATGCATACGGGCAAGGACTTCAGTGACCGAGCCATCTCCATCACCCCTGGTTATTCATATTTGATTCTCATTCCTTGTAAAATCACCTACCAGCCATGGTTTTTCATGAAGCTTTTCAGAAGCTAAGAGAGAAGACTTTTTCTCAGTCCCATATTTATGCTGTAATATCAAGCTCCCTTAGGAAGGTTAATATAACAGCTCACTCCTGACACCTTTGCCATTTTCCCTGTTCCTTAGCCACACAATCCAGACAAGAACATTTTGCACACAGCAACACAGTAATCTCTTCGGGTCCCATGGACCTAGAGCTAGCTGGGACGCTAGGTTGAGCCAGCAGGAAGAGACTGCTAGGCTTGAGTTTGTCAGTCAACATGACAGGACTGCAGTAATCCTGGACTCACAAAGTCACAATTTCTATGAAATGATTCACGTTAAGATGGCTGACACCACGTAAGCATTCAAAAAGATTTACTGTTTTATCTTTATACCAAATTATTTTACACATCCATAGAAGTCATGTTCTTGAATAATATTTAGGCAAAGAGTTTCAAGAAAAATCGTCACCTAAAAGGAAGTAAAGTGTAAGCCGTGAGTGGCTCAGGATACAATCCGATTCCAAAGAATGCCTGTCCCTGTTCTTTCTGAAGTACAGGGCAGTTGTCAAAGGAACCATCAGCTTTGTTCTCCAGGAGAAAAGGAGTCCACAAACTGCCTTGACTCCATGGCCTCGCTCCACCAGGCATGGAACACATGGACCATAAGGCATATAATTAAAATAAAGTAACAATTTGCATATTTTTTTTAAAAGGAGCAAATTAAGAATGTTAGAATATCTTGTTGCTAAGTCCAAATTCAGCTTTTTATGTATAATGGAAATCCACCACACACACACACACAACAACAACACAGTTACAATGAAGATTGTCTTTCAAAACCAAGACATGCTTGTTGGTAGCAGACCCGTAATGCCACACTCAAGAGCTGGGAGGAGCAGTATTACAGTGAAATGTTTAGAGAACAAATGAAAAGTTGGTTTCTGGTACACATCAGTAGGGTATGCTGAATAGGTAGAGGGAAGAGGATCATGAATGTGAGGCCAGCCTAGGCTACATATTTGGGTTACAGAGATGGCTCAATGGGTAAAGCCCTTGCTGCATAAGCATGAGATAGAAGTTCAGATTCCACCACTCACGTTAAAACAAAAAGTTGCAGCAGTCCTAAAATCCCAATGACTAGGAGGTGTGAAAACAGGGTATCTCCAGACTGAACTGCCTAGCTAGCTCTTGTTGACCTCCAGGTTCAGCAAGAGAGTCTCCCTCAGTAAATAAACTGGTGGGTGACTGAGGAAAGACATTTTGACACCTACCTCTGGTCTCCACATGTATACACTCCCGTGTGCAACACACGCACACAGACACAGACACACACACACAAGAAACAATGGAAAGAAAAATAAATCAACATCTTGGTTTTAGCCCGGAGCTCTGAAACACAGCCAATTGTATATAAGGAAGTGTATCTATACAGAAACATACAAAGAAACATACATTATCCACCCTAGTCTCTGTTAGCTCTGAAGTTACAGGGCGCTATTCATCCAGCAAAGGAAAAAAGTCATTTTTTATATTCCTTTAACATTTGTACACATAAAATCAGCAATCAGCATGAATGCATGACACCTTTGCCCTGCCACGCCCCCAAGCTAGAGAAGTCGTTCCCAAGTGGAGTCTAGGGTCTGTGGGTAACCTTCAATGGTCAAGTGTGTACTTTCCTTCCAAACTCATCCCAGGGCCTGCTTTCCTATTAGCAATCTGCAGTCGCAATACAAGGGGATTCGGTTGAGTGTGGGTCTGTCTGGCACAGAAAGCACATTGAAATCTTCCTTTGCAGTATCACAGGAACCTCCATACAAAGCACTTTATTCCTATTTCCAAGTAAAATATTCCACTCTGGGAAAGAACCAAGCTTCTTCTGTAGATCTTATTTCTACCCTTTTCATTCTGGAATGGGGACTCTCCATTTCAAAAGCCAGGATTAAGGCCTGTGCAGGCTGGGAAGTGGCTTTTCACAAGACCTGGGACACTGAGTAGAACCGCAGAGACTGAAGAGGGAATCTGGGAAGTGTTCCTTTAGAGTACAAGGCCTCTCCTAGACACAGGCAGTGACTCATCCGCCTGTTAGGGTCATTTCTAGACCACAGAGCCCTCTGTGAACCCTTTGGGGAAGAACTAACTATTTTTTCAAAGTTGATAAAAAGTCTCCTGGGTTGGTGAGCTCAGTGGGTTGGGTACTTGACATCATGCCTGAAAAACTTGGGCTTGATCCCCAGAACTCACATGGTGGAAGAAGAGATCTGGCTTTTGCTAGTTGTCCTCTGACCTATACATGTGGGCTGTGCTACACACACACTGCCCCCACTGCAAAATAAATAAAATATACCAATAAAATAATATCTAAGACTCTCTTTTCTGTTACTCAGGGATGGAGTTTCTTCCACCTGGTTTCCTTAAAGCAGAGTAAACGGCTCCTGCATTGAAAGGGGGCACCAGGCATGTAGGTGAGAAGGCCATGCCCTAAAATGGCTTGCTCCTTACAGGGAAGTAAATTTGCATGACTCCAGGCAAAGGTTCCAGAATTCAGCTACCTCTTTCCTCATTCCACTTGCATTTCACACTCAGACCACTGACACCAGCCCTAAAGAGAAGGAACGGGAGTTGGAGAGGTCATGTGAGAACTAGGGAGATGAATCAGGAAGTGAGATCTAAAACTTATTAGGAGGCTAATAACAAGCAGCTTTCTCCACCTATTTTTCTGCTAGAAGTTTGATGATTTGAATTCTTATACTTCGGTATTTAACTAAGTCTGAGTTGATTTTGTCTGTGTGTATGATGTAAAATAAAGGTCCCATTTGATTCTTTTGCACATGGCTATCCATTTTCCACAGAACCATTTACCGAACAGGCTACCATTGTCCATTGTATCTTCTTGGCACCCATAGAAAAAAAAATAGCTGACAATATGCCCGGGTTTATTTGTGGACTCTATTCTTTTTCGTTGCTCTCCATGTGTGTGGTCTTATGCCATTACTCTACTGTTTTGGTCACTAGAGTTTTGTCATATATCTTGAAATTAGAAAGTACAATGGCTCAACCTCACTTTTCCTTCTTTCGATTGTATGGGCTTTTTGCATGTTTTGCTTCCATAGAAGTTTTAGATTTTTCCTATTTCTGTAAAAAAAAAAAAGAATGCTACTGGAAGTTTGATGAAGATTGCATCTAATCTGAATATCCCTTGGGTATTACAGAAATGTTACAACCATGGGAGGGATTTGCATTTACAGATGCCCTCCTATGTCTTACATGACAGTTTTATAATTTTCACGTATAGATCCTTCACTTTCTTGGTGTCTTCTCCCACAGCTTTTCTGCTTCCCTCACATGGCATTTTGGTTTGAGGATCCAGTAGCAGCAGGGTGGGAAGTCCTTTGGACAAGTATTGTTGTGGGCTAAAGTACCAGTGGGAGGTTTTGAGCTGATTTGATTGATCCAATTGTCCTGGTGTTCTATAAACACAGCCTAAATCCCCACATGGTAGAACTTCTGGGTTCAGGGGTCAAACAGCAGTCCCACTGGAGCAGAGTGACACTTGAGCAGGCCAAACTCCATGTTTTGATAAAGTGACAAAGGTCCACCCATTTCTGCTCCCATGCTCACAAGCATGGTCGCATGGCAGGAAGGTGACTTCGCGCAGATGTGTAGTCATCCCCTCAGAAAAAAGGCTTTGGGCCTTTCTTAGTGACTTGCCTACGTCAGAAAGACACTGTTGGCGCCTGTAGCACTATCTCACTTATTAACTCCATAGCAACCCCGTCTGTCAGATGAAGAAATTGAGGTTTCAAGAGATTAAGTCACTTGCCCCAGGTCACACAGCTGTGTCTTTGTAATAAAGGTCTGCCTTAGAAAGGACATCTGGTGTTGAGAGCCTAGGACTTGAATATTTTTCATCTAATTCCTCATTCCAGTCTGCCTGGATCATCGAACTCCTAGGAGCTGGGTTCTAACCCACTCCGATCTTGGAGTTAGTCCCTTTACTAATGGCTATCATTGTACAAAAGGGACAGGAAAGACCAGGCTTCTTGCCTAGGTATTTATCCTATAGGGACAGCAGAAGGAAGTGAAGCAGCCCTTGCAATAGAGAGAAACAAAACTGTCTTCTGAATACATAGCAGTTGATTCTAAACACAATTACACTTCTACTCCTTTTAAGACAATGGTTATTCACCTGTTTGAATATGGACCCTTTGGGAATTTGAGGAAAGTTGTGGACCCTGTCCTGGGAGGAACAGCTAACCACAAACCCAAAATTTTGCACATAGTTTCAGAGCAAATTATTGAGCTTCTTGTATGCTACCCAAGAGTAACAGACCCCAGGTTAAGAACTCCTGATTTAAATGAACTCACTTCTATGCTTTAAAATGTAATAAATCAGAAAACCATGACTCTTTTAAATAACAAGGCAACCTAGGGCCCAAACTCCAGGTTTTGCTTTATCAAGCTTTTGTTTTTTGATGCCTAACTGCTTGTATGAGATACATTTACATCTCCTATTCTTCTAGTTCTCTGTGAAAGACATAGATGACCACTCTAAGGACTGGCCAGAAGACAGAGAACCTGTGCATAGGGCAGTAGTAAATTTCTTTTGTTACTAGAGGTTGGGTGGCCACTTAGTAGGCAGCAATGACTTCGTTGGATGGAGACTGGCTTATGTGACCTTAATAGTCCAAGCCAGCACCTGAGAACAAATGCTCTAATCCAGGTGTAAAAGCAGTATAGAAGTGACCACAAATCTGTTCCTACTGAGCAACTGATAGCTTCATGAGAAGCCAGAGGCCTGATAGGGGCAGACTCAGTATATATTGGCCCACTCATCAATGTCTGCAGTCAGCCCTAAATAGCCAGCCCATGTTATTCCAAATAGCAACTGTTAGTTCCTTGCCATCTAGAGGCCCCATTGTTCTTTTACACAAATATTAGATAATCCAAACCCAAGTCATTCCAAGACCATTTCCCCCTAGCCTCTTGGGTTGTGAGTACACAAGTTCTTACTGTAATCTTTACTAGAATTGTTCATTACCGCCCGATATTTCTTCTCCTAATCTACTTCCAATGTTTAAGCTGTCACATAAACAGTCACAAAGCACAGATCTGACGCAGATGTTCTAGAGCACTTTCCTCTTTAAAGATTTTTACTTGAAAGAAAGAAGACTATGCGTTATGTTGGAAAGTACAGTGAACCCAGGGCCCTTGGTCCGCCACACACTTCTCCACACCTCTCTGAGCCCCGTTTTCCATTATTAAAACTGAGCATGGAAGTTCACACTTCCGTGTGTTTGGGAAATTGAGGCAGGACCACAAGCTCTACAGCATGTGCTAGGCCAGCCTGGATAACACTGTGAGACCCTGTCTCAATTCCCCGGCAGTAAAAGACACTTACAGTTTCTCTCTATCTCTCGGACAGGTGCCACAGAAGACTCACGGAAGGGAGCGAACCCACAGATCACGTACCAACCAGTAAGCTTTGGAACTCAAGACCTCTACTTCACCTAAGCTTCACACAGTCCCAGGGGCCACACAAATCCTCATTGTTCTGTCATGTATTCATTTACTCTCTTGCTCCCTCTCCCTCTAGCTTACTCAGAAAAAAAAAAAAAAACAAAAACCATGTATCAAGGCCATATTATTACCAGGTACTGCATGCATCTTGTGAACGTTTTCTTTTGTGTATACAGAGTTAGAAGCAGACTTAGCAAAGTAAAGAACACTTCAAAGCATATACTGCTGCATAGCAGGGAACGGGACTAGCCCCATCTCCTTTCTTTCCCCTAGCCTTTCTCTCTTCTCCCCCAGGCTGCTTTTCCATTGCTCCACGTTTCTTGTCCCCAACCTCACCCACCCCGCTCATTGAAATAAGAAGTCGTTACTCACTTAAAAAAAGAAATCTTGGGCTCTCTGAGAATTCTGAGTCCTGTTCGCTCCTTGTCCAGCACGAGGGAAGGGACAGCGAGAGGATGAGGCAGGCCTTGACTCTTCCAGTTATATATATGCCTTTAAGGAGATGCCTGAGTGTGCTCACCCTCTCCCTTTTCCCGCCCCCTTTCCCAACTCTCAAGCTGCAGAGCGAACCTGTGGCGCTCAATGCACCAGGTGTCTCCAACTTCCTAATTGAGCAAGGCAGGCTCTCTCTCGGCCAAGAGTCTTGAAATATTTATCCAAATTTTGGGTTCACTGGATTAATGCCTTAAGCTGGTGAGCAACCCCACTGAAGGTCAATGTTCCTGTCCTAAAAATTGTCCAATGTCTGTGTGGTTTTCAGACCTGAATATGATAACTTCACTCCAGGTTGCGAATCCCCAGAGTGCGCCCTGGGGCGAGAAGTCCGCTTACATTGTTTGCAGATCGCTCAGCGTAATGATTCAAGGTGGGCTCAGAATTGAAACTGCCTTGAGATAAAGCAGATCAGGCCTCTGAGCAGGGGAATGTGCAAAGCCCCTCCAGTCAGGGGAGACATCCGCTCTCCTCTGCTTTGGGCTCTACCAGTTGGCAGATGGAGCCCTGTGCAAATGCTGGCCAGACCAAAATGGTGCCGAGACAGCCACGATATTGTTTAGAAAGAAAGAAAGGAAACATCTGCAAATGCTGCCTTGGTGCAGCGCAGGGACAGCCTGCTGCTTTTCCTCACAGGCCCACGGTGGGCTAGCTCCTGACTGATCAGAAAGGTTCCCCTGAAACAAATGCATCTGAAAGATATTTTCCATCCCCAACAGGAAATTCTTGTGTTTAGTCATCCTTACTACATGGGCTGAGTCAGCAGGCTCGGTTTTAACCACAGCTGCTTTCAAATGGTAAGTTAAGAAGACCAGTTAGTTGAGTGAGGAGCACTTTGGCTGAAACACTTTGACAGCCGGAGCTCCCAAATCGGACGGATAAACTAGAGGAATTGCAATTTGGGCACTGCTCAATACCTTTTCAGTCCTTCTGGGTGGGCCTCAATTACTGTTTAGTATGTTTGTACTACAGAGCATTCCAGAATGAGTAGAGACAGCGGTCTGTGTACCTTTAAGAGACCACTATGGTGCCGCGGTGTGATCTTTGGCTTAGTCTTTAAATCCTGGCTTTGTCAATAATTTGCTATAGGACTATAGGGCAATTGTCCCCTCTCTCCAGGTTTTTAGATTCACGTCTTTAAATAGGAGGCTTGGATAAGATCATTTCTGAAGGTTCTTCCTGCTCTGGTGGCCTATGATACAGTGTGGGACAAATGGCTAGCTACTCTTTCCCTTAGTTTACCTAGGAAAACACTGCGGAACCGGGTTTGGGAATCTTCCTTAGTATTTTCCCCACCTGTGGTGGAACTCTGAGTCTGACCGTGGCCTGTTTTCTTTCCAACCTCCCTAGACATGGAGAACCCCCAGGGAACATTCTTTTCTAAAAAAATACTTCTACAACTAAGAGTTTCAAGCCTGCATTCTGTTAAATCCTCTGCAAATGTGGGAGACAATTGCTTATGGCTCAGGTTTCAATGGCCACACTTTCTCCCCTCATCTGAGAGAATTTTCTGTTCTTTTGGTCACTGGTACTGACTCATAGACCTAATGTCAACTCACAGGGAGAAGACAAATCACGTATTCCAGAAGCACACACATGTTGTCTGGAACTACTGAGTTATTCAAGGCCACCGAGAATCTTAGACACACAAAAAGAGTACAGACCCGTGTAATGTAATCCTACAAATTCTGGTGTCCATCTCTGGACACAGGAGGCCAAGTGTCAAAATAAGACACTGGCAGAACATTTCTGGATGTGCATCAGACAATGTTGTATGCATATCACTCGCTCCTCTGATATTTAATCCCACTACTCTACAGTGCTATGATCCCTTCCTATTTTACAGACTCAGAAACTGAGGGGCATAGTGGTAAATGACCTTTTTCTAGGTGAAACAGGTAATAAATGCAGGAGCTGGAGTCGAGCTCTCGATCAGCCGACTCCGGAATGTGTGCTGTCACCTCTTGCTGCCGCCTCTGAGCAGGTCAGCATGCTGGCAGGAGTGAAGACGGTGCTGATGAAGTTGTCTGCACCACCCGCCTCATGTTTCTGCCTCTCTTGTCCAGGTCTGTTGCCTACCTTCCTTTCTATGGCATTCTGGACCCTTTCCACAGAGAAGAAAAAGAAAAGCTTTCCCCCTGCTGATCTGCAATGTGTTCACTTTATGGTCCTGGAATGAGTCGCGTTTTCCTCTTAAAAGGGAAACACACACAAAAAGGACATTATATAAAATAGCTTTCCCTGGAGCTAAGAAACTCCTGAAAACTTAGCTACATCCCTCTTTGATGATAAGTCTATTAGATTAGTCAAACGTCAGAGTTTAGGGAGAACTGATAATTTGTGTAGCCCCGGTGCTTCTCAGGATGGATGAGGGAACTGAAGCTGAGACAGTGATCCAGTTACCAGATACTTGGGCCAATAGTCTGCCTCCATAGTATCTCTGTATTCCAAAGAAAGTAGGAAATAAAAATTTACAGCTAGCTCAAAGCAAGGAGAGTAAGAACCTAATTTCTACTCTGCCTGTGGCAGTCTTCCAATTCTTAGACACTCATGAAGTAGAGGCCAGAAGACAATCATTTTAGCTGTGAGATGGTTTTAAGGGGTCATTTTCTGGGAGAAGGGTGTCCTGGCCTTCAGTTGCTCCAATTGTCTGTTCTCCTCCACATGGAGTCATTGCTACAGCTACTGTATCAGAGACTGTGGGTTGACACTGAACTTTAAAGATGGGGAAAGGGAGGGAAATGATAGAGCTGGCTACTTTGCAATTCCCTCCTGAATTAACTTTACTTATAAGGGAGTCTGAGAGAAAGAGTCCCATGTATAAGAGCCGCACTTTCCAGTAGGCTGAAACATAGGCTTTCAAAAGTAGTGACAGAGCAACTGTGCACCATATGAATCTGTGCACCATATGTATGCTGTGCCCTCAAAAGCCAGATGACAGTATTGGATCCTCTGGAACTGGAGTTAGGCACCATGTAGGTACTAGGAATTGAACTCGGGTCCTCTGGAAGAACAGTCAGTGATCTTAATCTCTGAGCCATCTTTCTAACCCTCTTAGGCTTGGGTTTGGTTTGGTTTTCATAGCAGGTCTGCTTACCTAATGGATCACACCCAACCACACAAATGATTGGGGAAAGGCCCCTCTGTTTAAAGACAAGTTGTTCAAAAATTGTCCTGATGACTGTGATCTAAAGATAATTCCCAAAGCTTACTTGAATGAAAACTGAGTAGAGCCATCTTCCTTTTTAATTTTGAGCATGCAGACGTTATTGAAAAACTTTCAAGCCAAAGGCGTATAAAATATTACTTTAAAGTAAAATTTATAGCAGTATAAATTTTCACTAATCCCAATGTAGAAGTCAATATGGAAAAACTAAAAGAACAACCTGGGGCTTTGTTTGTGGTTGAAGCCTTCCAGGATCTGGCCCAAAGGAACAGTAGCTTAATGGCTGTTTTCAAAGAAAACTAGCAGATTATCCACATTCTCTAGTGTCAACCCACAATGTATTTTCCAGTCTCTTCCTTCTAAGTGCCAAACAAAAGTGCCAGAGTACAAAACTAAAAGGTACCAAATTGTAGAGCCTGCCTGATGTGCCTGCTAACTGAGCCGATACATGCAGGAAACCTTATTAAGTACCATGTCTCCCATCCTCAGTGATAGGAAGACTTGAATGTATCATTACACAGCCACGTTGTATTTTGGGGCCGAGTCTATTGCTGCCTACCAACTTTCCCATGTGGAAAGAATGGGCAACCACACATCCTCTTAGAAGCAAATGAACTTCCTCTTTGCTTTATAGGATGGTTGAAGTCTGATTACCTTTCATAATCAGCCAACCTCTTAATTCATCCCAGGTTGCAGCTAAGTTCCAAACCATGGGAGCAGTTTAGTTTAGGAGGCAAGACCAAGGTGAGAGAAAGATAGGGGTATTTGTGGGTGGGAGTGTGGTACACTGGATTGCCTTGGAAGAATTTTCTAGGTAGTCAGTACTAAGCTCAAAAAAAAGTATCTGCTTTTGTAATGTTAGGGGTTGACATTTCATTGCAAAAATAAATGATTTGGTCATTACCATTTCATGGTTGCTGGCAACCACCCTCCTCTGCTTTCTAACAATTTCCATTTTAGGCACTGACAAACCCTTCAAAGCTATGCAGCCAAATATCCACCCAAAGTTGCGTATTTGGCAGTTTCATAGGGAGAAATCTGGGGCCTCTGGGTGAAAAACAATTGCCAAAAAGGGTTACCTCCTTCTTTGTTAATTGTTAACAAACAGATCACCATAAACAGTCACAGGGGCTTCATGGGCAGCTATGTGGGAAAGAAACGAAAAAAAAAAAAAACAAAAAAAAAAACAAACCAAAAAACGGAAGTTGTTGGCAGTGGCTGCTTCCTTGGCTCCAGTTCTTGCTCTTGGTCTCCACTGCTGCCTGTATTTTTCCCAAAGCTGGGTGCTGCCTCAACTGTTAACTTAAGCAATGCAGGCCAAGCTCTCAGCAGGCAAGCATCCCTCACAAATATAAAGCTATGAGTGGGAGTAGAAATCACAGAGGGATGCGGCTGTAGACTTTCTGAATTTGTTGGAAGCTAATCTTATCCAACTGGCTGAACCTACAAGCAGGCGTTTCCCTCTCTGGAAACATACAAGTTGACTTCTGGAACCGACTTGGGACCTCGGCCCCCGAGGAACTCCAAAGCCCAGAGAACTTTGGTTTGCCAGTAAGAATGTTCAAACTCCTTCCTGCTTGACCAGTAGTTTCAACAGCCATGACCAAAGATAGTTCACATCCATATGCCTCTCAGTCTTAGAGGCTGGAATGACCAATCCCCTTCTCTTCATCCAGAATTCATCCATCCTGACCCCTCAACTCAGGTCCTACCTGTGTATGTTCTTTTCTGAAAGACCTATCCTTCCTTCCTTCCTTTCTTTCTTTTTCTTTCTCTCCTCTTCTTCCTCCTCCTTGTATAACTCATAGGCCTCACTACTATTAGTAATTCAAGCCAGCTTTCCACATCCATGAGTTCTGCATCCATGGGTTTCAGCCAACTGCAGATTACAAGTGTCTTCTAAAAAGTTGCATCTGTGCTGAACATGTCCAGCCAGCCCACCCCCACTCTCCGTTGCCTAAATAATATAATAGAACAACTATTCATATGAAATTTACAGTGAATTAGTATCATAAATAATATGGAGATTATATAAAGTACCCAGACAATGTGAAGGTTATATGCAACGACTATAACATTTTATATAAGAGATTTCAACATATACTCATGGGGGACTTGTGGAACCAATCCCCAGCAGATGACACTGAGTATTTGTGTGACTGCTTTCCACTCATCTCTCCTATGAGGCTTAGTGCACAGGGATGCTTGTCTTTTATTCAATACTGTATGGCTGGTGTCTACCACACTGCCTATCACATAGTAGATTCTCCATAACCATTTGTTACATGAGAGAGTAAGATGCTAGTACCATTCTTTAGAAATTTAAAGCCAGCCTATTGTTTCTACTTGTAGGCTCAGTCTCCGAAAGCTTTTTGTGTTTGACCCTGTTGCATCCTGTCTGGGAAAGGCAGCTGATCCCAACTGTCTCCAACCTCAGTCGCTCCTGGCGCCTCCTTTTCACTTGGTCCATGATGTCCATGATCTAGGCATCAGTACCAGAAAGCTTTACTGGCTAGAGGTAGTTGCTTTTGAGGATGTGCCAAACAGTGGCTTTAGCTGCAGCATTCTGAGGTATCATCACTTGGAGGGCCACATTATTATATCTAATACTCAAGTTTGTCTTACCTTCCTTTTGGGGGCTATTTTTAAAGAAGTTATTTAGATTCCCTGCCTAAACAATATGGGCAGCCTTCTCAACAACAAAGAAAGCCAGGTTGCTGTTATAGCTGAAAATTGCCCTAATTTCAGTTTGTCAGCCTTTCTCCAGGAACCCCTCAAAAAGCTGTCTGCTCTATTAAATGACAGCCATAGCCATCCAGCTGCTCAGAATGTCAGCAGAGGTCCTTTGCCCTAAAATGAAGTAATGAAGAGGGATGAGGTACCAGATCGCCAGCAATTGAGAATGGCTCCCAAAGGGTTACCACACCTTCTGTTCTCTCTTCTTGTCATTAGTTTCAAGGAAACTGGCATGTGGTGGGAAGGATGATGGGAAAGGCCTCCTGCTTTTAGATTACATTTCTGAATGGTGATAAATCCAGCTATTTCTGCTATTCCTTCATATTACCAGAGAGGGTTTTCACTATTGCAAATTTAAAAAGAATTCCATTATGAAGATCTCCCCAGCTAAAGTTTACTAATATTTAAAATGCTTCGAAGCTGGGTGGTGGTAGCCCATACTTTAAGTCGCAGAAGAGGCAGGCAAATCTCTGTGAGTTCGAGGCCAGCTTGTTCTACAGAGTGACTTCCAGGATAGCCAGGACTACACACAGAAACTCTTCCTGTTTTGAAAAAAACAAAAACAAACAAAAAAAGCTTCCTCCCTCTCCCTCACTAGGACAGGGTCCTAGACCCAGGTAGCCAAGGTTGGCCTCAAACCCACTGTATAGTAGAGAATGACTTTGAAATTCTGATCTTCCTGCTTCCAGCTCTTGAATGCTAGCATGCATGATTTTATACAATGCTGGACATTTAACCTAGGACTTCCTGCATGGTAGACAAGTACTCTACTAGCTAAGCTACATTTCCAGTCCCTAAGTTAGATTTCAGCCTAGAAATATCACTTTGGGGGATTGGTCCTACATACTTATACCACCCCACCGCCCCCAACATGTGCATCTCAGGTGCTCAACAAAACAGTATGGTAAAATGATACAACCCTAGAATGGGATTCTTAGCAGATACACAAAGTGCAAGATCTAGTTGCATTGTTTTGGGAAGTTCTCTGCATTGTATATGACAAAGGCCAAGCCAGAAATGGTAAGATACCATACCCTTTTTGCTGCTTGTCATTTCTTCTTTGCAGCTATTTCTCGAATCTTTCTTTTCGTTCCCTTTCACGGATTCAACCTCCTAATGGGCTCCTTGGTTGCAGGGCATCTATTTTCCCATTCACCTTTTCTCCAACTGTAAAATCTTACCTTCATCAAATCTCTCTTCTGTTAGAGGAAGTGTGCTAACTAACTAAGCTACCACACTGACAGAGGCAGGATAAAGGAGTGTGTTTAAGAATGAAAGGAAATCTGGATGAGCTGAGGAGGTCGATTGGTTCCTATTTCTCTTAGAACAAATGACTCAATCTTCCTGAGCCTGTTTCCTCATCCAAAAAGGTGTTGTGCTTTTGTCACTACCGTAGGAAGAAAAACTAAGGACGGAAGAAGGAGATGGAAAAAAAAAAAATAAAAAACAAAACAATGTATAGAACTCACTCAGCATGGTGCCTAACACACAGGAAGTACTCAAGAAATGGTAGCTGCTGTTGACATTATTATTGTTGATAGGCCAGAAATTAATTTGTTGAAAATTCTTCATAACTTTATAATGCCCTTTGAAAGGAGATTTTTGTATTTTTTTACATGTTTACTGTATAGTACCCTCTATGGACACTAATCTTACCCCCTTTCTGTCTGTTTCTTCCTAATTTACAAGACCTGTCCCTCTCTTTTGCATCCAAAATTTAGTTGACATGTTTAAGTGCCCTGGGGCCATGACCTTTAAGGAGTCTCTCTATACACTTTGATCATATGACATCCCTTCCATGCCTTCTGTCTGCCCTAACTATTTTGCTTTAATCTTTCTTGTCTGGCCTTGTTAGACAGCTTCCCAACATCCTCAGCCCTTTCCAGACTTCATCAAGACTTCTTTGTGGAGTTGCTTGCTTTGTGTTTCTCTTCTTTTGGATCAGGTATCTATTTTATTCCATGGATCCTTTAAGACAAAAGGGCTGGTAGCTGCTGCTGCTATGTGAATGTATTATGCCAGTTTGTTGTTGCAACAGCAAAGTAAGAGTGTGTGCGATCCTGGTTTGGCCTGGTTCTGGCCAGTTCTCAGGCTGGGCTCTTATCTGGTGTAGAGAAATAAATAAAATAAATTCCTAAGGTTCTGCATGCAGACATTCTGCCTGATGTTCTTTCTTCATACCTGCCCCAGTGCCTGAACTGGGCTGATTAAAATTGCAATGAACAAGTCTCTGGGATAGGTTCATGTATTTCTCAGAGCTCATCTTTTGAAAACTCTTCTTTTCTGTATTAACTGTCATAAGAATCAATGGACTTGACTCATACCAGGAATTACAGAAGCAGAGGTAGGAGAATTGCTGAGTTTAAGGTCAGTCTGTTCTATCTAGCAAGTTCCAGACCAGCCAGGGATATGTATATATAGAGACGCCGTCTCCAATAATATAAAATAATAAAGTAAAAATAAAATAGTAAGTAAATAAATAGAATTGGTATTCCCCACTACTAACACCCTGGCTCCCAGCTCAGATCCAAGTTCTAAATCTCACTTATGTCAGAAAACGTCTCTGTGTTGAGCTCCGGTCAGTTTTGATGGCAAAGAACATTTTTCTCCATCACCACCTCCACTCTCAGTAATTGGCATCCTCACACATTTGCCTGCTTTGATGTCTCACAGGCAAATGCTGACTGGTTGATTATTTGCTCTGGTGATTGTAGTATGCCCTTGTTTGGATTTTGTCTCTAGGGTCTTTTTATTGAGAGTTTTTATATTAAACATACACTAAGTCCCAAGCTTGATTTTTAACTGATCCCACATGAAGGAAAAATTTTCAACTCATAACATATGAGACACATCTGTTCTGCTTATTTGAATTCAGGCCGTACCATTCTTCTTATTATAATAGACCTGACTGTTGACTATCAATATTTGTCTCTTTTAGTTCCATTGAACTTTCCCAAATGCTCCCCCATTTCTGGATCTTTTAAACACACATCTTGGAGTCTATGAAACAGTGGAACTTTTTCCTTTACTCTTTTTCCCAAGTTCTGCTGTGGGTCTTGTGTCTTGCGCAGGCACTTGGAACATGAGAATCCCTGTCAGATGTGGCCAGTCATCATTTTAAAGTTAGGTATGAGCTGGCCTGTGGTACACACTCATGATCCCAGGACTTTGGAGGCTGAGGTAGGAAAAATTTGAGTTTAAGGCCAGTCTGGACTATGTAACAAGACCTTATCTTGAACCAAAACCAAACAACTATCAAAAACAGTCTAGGCATGAGGTATGCACAAGTCTTTGAGGCTGCCTCTCAAAGCCCATTCTAGACCTTGTTTGCCAAGATAAGCTCTTTAGTAGATAGGAAAGACTTGACTTATCTGAATGTTTACCTGCATACTGGAACCAAAT
The DNA here is from genome assembly GCA_021653895.1 of Mastomys natalensis. NCBI lineage: Eukaryota > Metazoa > Chordata > Mammalia > Rodentia > Muridae > Mastomys > Mastomys natalensis. The sequence goes on along the minus strand of JAJTUV010003086.1, from coordinate 99,040 downwards.
GAGCTGAGTAAGACCTCCTCTCCAGAACCTCCAGATGTGTCTGGATCAGAGGCTCATCTTTGATGTAACAACATGCTGGTGGTATCTGCTAACCAGCCACTATTTGTTTCTACTAACCGAATTCAAACTTGCATATGACCTACTCAAAAAATAAATTTGTTCTGGGTGGTAGTGGCACACATCTTTAATTCCAGCACTTGGGTGGCAAAGACAGGTGAGTTTGAGGCCAGCCTGGTCTACAGAGCTAGTTCCAGGACAGCCAGGGCTACACTGACAAAGTCTGTCTCATAAAACAAACAAACAAAACAAATAAACAGACAGACAGACAAACACAAAAAGCAACATAAAATTGAGTGGATTCAAAGATTTTGGCACAAACACTTCTCACTACTACTCCCATATGCTCTCATGAGTAAGAAAGAAAGGTTTGTATCTACTCTCTGCGGATGACTGAAAACTCAGGGTGTGCCCAAGGTCATGTGAACACTAGACACTCAGGCTAGACTTATGATCTTGATCCCACCCTCTTGGCAGTGCTGGAGATGATGCCAGGCTGATCCCTCTACTACTGAGCTACACTCTCACGAGGCAACATTTATGCTAGGCTCTTTTCTCTGACAACACATGGGAATCTTACAAGAGCCTACTGAGATTATTCTTCTGTATGGGTATTATCACAGTAGGGATTTATGTGGCAGTGGGGGTGGGGATGGGGACAAGATGGATCAGATAGCATATAACACAGAGGAAGTATATACTATGTATATAGTCTCTAAGTAAACAGGGTGATTCTAAGTAGGGCTAAATTGATGATAAATAACAAAAGGATTCAAGTTGGAATCTTAATTGTTAGTGCAGACTAGGTCTATTTGTTCAACATCTGTAGGCCTTGAACTACTGATCTTTTAACTAAACACATTACTATTTCCTACTTTAGAGTTGTTATGAAGAAAAAAGAGGATGGTGCAGATAAATCCCCAGCATGCACTGTTCATGAGTCAAGTACCACCCCAGGACAGGGCAGTCACAGTAAGCCAATGTGTATCCAAGGTTCAACCTCATGTTGGTTCTGATAACTACTAGCTCACAGTAGGCACTCAAAAAGGCTGACTTCATACCATAGACCATATTCATATTGTGGTCAGTAGCACAATTCCACTTATATGAGACATCTAGAATAAGTGAATTTCTAATTAGAAAGCACATTAGCTGTTTCCAATAGTAGTTGGAAGAAGGGGTGAGGAATGAATGTTTAAAGCATATGGGAGTCTTTGGGGTCATGAAAATGTCCTGGAACTAGGCAGAGGTTATGCTGATACAACAATGTACTACTTGTACTGAATGCCACTAAACTGTGCATTTGAAAATTGTTAAAGTAGTAAATTTTATGTAAGTTTTATTTTACCACCACAAAACCACTGGCTTGTATTAGCCCTTAATTCTCTTCTCAGTTCCTCTCATATACAGGGCTGAGAATATATTCTAGGGCATTCTGAAAGATCTGGGTCATACTCTAGGACCATAGCTCTCATCTCCTTCTCCCTGGTGGTATCTGGATTTGTTATCCTGTTTGACCTGAACCTACAGAGAAAGAGGCGGAATAAGCAGAGTGGAGTGGGGGAGGCAACAAAATCTATCAGCTTCAGAGCTGGAAAGATGGCTCAGGGGCAAAGTACTTGTTAAATATGCATGAGGACCAGAATTCAAATCTCAGAATCCACATAAATTCCAGGAAGAATAATGCATGCCTATCATCTTAGGGCTTCCATGGTGAGCTGGGAGGTAGACATAGAGCAGTTCACAGAAGCTTTTGGGCCAGCTAGCCTGGCAAATGCAGTGGTCAACAACAATAATAAACAGCCAAAGACCCTATCTTAAGGTGAAATGTGAGGACCATCATTAGAAGTTGCCTTCTGATATCCACATTTATTCTGTGGCATGTGTGCACCCATACTCTAATATGTCCATACACACACACACACACACACACACACACACACACACACATCACACATATACAAGCACACATCCACACAGTATACACATACAAAATATTTACAAATGAAAAATAAAACTGTATCAGTTTAGGCTTAGTCTACCTCCAACTTGGTTATCTCTTAGGTTTCTTCATGCTGACCAGCCCAACTAGAAACTACATACAGCCTTACTTCTGGAAAGAGCTGCTCTTTATTGTACAGCAGGGATCCTAAGAAGACCCATGGCATTTCTAAGCCCTCACTGTACCCTCCTTAACCAATCACCCAGCACTCTAAATGCCAAGATTCTTGAGCTGCCACCAGGAATGTCCCTGGAGTAAATTAGGGTTTTTTTTTTTTTTTTTTTTTTTTTTTTTTTGAGTGAGGCAGGGTGGGGGAGATTGAGCAATGGGCTCCAATCTGGGGTCTAGAGAGTGACTGGAGCATTTGAAATGTGTTACCCAATAAAACTCTCTGCTAAGGCCCAAGACTGAAATAACTCAGCTGGGCTCTGGTCTCAGCAGGGCCCATTCATTAGCTAACACTTCTCATCTGTGATGGTTACAGACAGGTTTTTTCATGCCCCCTGAAATGGGCTTCAACATTGCAGCTGGCAGACAGCTGTGGCCTAACAGTGTTTACATTACCCAGATGAATGCAGTCTGTGCAGGAGACACAGAATGAATCTGATTTAGCTGTTGGAAAATGGGATTTTGAAAAGTTCCGTGGTTTTTCTCTCACCGCACTCCCACCCCCCAACCCGAGGCCTGGGGAAGCAAAAAGACTGAATGTGGAACGAAAGAGGCATGGAGGGGAAAGGGAGTCTCTTGTTTCTTGGGATTGTGTTTGCCTTTGTTTGGAGCATCTTTGTGTGACACCTCCAGGTGGTGGGAGCTGGATGGAGAGTATAGGATTAAGGGGGCTGTAGCAGATATCCCTCCTGAGCTGAGTCTTACTGGTCAACTCCAGCTCTCTGGGGACTCAGCACAGCCAGCAAAAGACAGCTGGGCAAAGGCCGGTCAACAGTAGTCTAGTTATTCCATTTACCTCTAGACTTGAAGAGGACAGAAGGACTAGAGTCCCTACAGACAGCTGGGCCATGACCAACTGGTCCACGAAGTGGAAGGGGGGGAATTGCTGCTTGACTTTACTGTGGTATGTACGACCCACTACACTGTATCACCTCCCTCAGGCCCAGGGACATTTGGCTTTATTTTGTCAGATTAGCAGTATTAACCAAGCCCATTTTTTTTTTTTTTGTTTTGTTTTGCCTCTGTTCTTGTAGCTCCTTCTACCTGCACCAGGAAACATCCTTCTAACTGGTTCTCTCTGTCCGACTTCTTTCACAAAGAGTCTTCCCAGCTATCTAAAGTTCTAACATTCTATCGTATTCTGTCCCAGCAACCCACATTTCCAAAACACCATCAACTGCGTGCTAAAGCCTTTGTTCACTTATTAAAGATACGGGCCAACAACCAGACCAAAGTGCTTCTCTCAGGGAATTCAGCTTGAAGGGAAGAAATAGAAAAAAAGAGCAAATTACAGGACTGGGCCCAAGGGATTAGTGGAGGGTAGAGCAGAACATCTAACTGTAGATAGAGGCGTGAAAAGAAGACTTCCCCAGTGTGCTTTTCATCTGCCACTCACCTCCTTAAGATGCTACATTGCCCCCATCATTTGTCTCCAACTATTTTCAACCAAACACCTCAAACTTTCTTTAAAAATTCTATTCCAGAAAGAGTAGTTCCCTCATACCATACACTTGTCCTCTTGTCCTTCCTCTTATGTGACTTTCGGGGTGTAGTGCCCCTGTCTGGGAGGCATCACATCGCCCCCTTGTCTTGTCTTCCTTCACACCCATACAGTGCCTAGAACACAGTGTCTGTTGACTGATGATCTAGTAAGCACATCTTTTTACTATGGGACTGATCTGACTCCAAGAAGCACGAAAAAAGGATTTCACCGCCATAAAACAGGACCATCAGAAAATATGGGAATGCAGATGAGGGGTTTCAAAATTTATTCCTCAACTTGCTCTTGACCTGGAAAGAGGATATTGCTGATAATCAAGTGGAGGTTTGTGTTTCAAGAGCTCCAGTTGGCAGAGAGTTGGATATATTTTTCCATTCTGATTTAAATATTTAGCCTGATTTGTTTGGGGCTTCCCCCCCCCCCCCCCGCTTTGTTTTGTTTTGGTCCCGGGCCTGCTGGTCAGGGCTAATTTGTACAGCTGCTTTTTCGTTTGGTTTCTTCCAAGAAAGCGAGAGGAAATAAGGTTGCCAGCAAATCTGCAGTTACCAAGGTTTCCCTAAGCTGAATATTATTTTTCTCTTTAATTCCGCCAAATACAGTATAAAGAAAAGCATGTGACTATCCCACAAATTTAGTTATAGCAGGGGGTCAAATCCTGTACTCTGTCCATATCCTGGTGTTGGGGGGACATATAATGCTGATTTCCTGACCCACTATTTAAGAAAATTGTACTGTAGTTGCAGAATGGTAAATTCCCCTGATTTTGTGCTTAGATTCTCAGACTTGGCTCGTCCTGAGTTTCAGCAGAAATGTGAAAGGCACTGCTTTGGAGAGGCCAGGGAAATGGGAGAAGTCAGGCAGGAGAAATCCCAAGGAGTAGGTGTTTGGATCGTCAGATTCTGTTTTATGCTCTGCCACTGACATGTTCTGTGATACAGGCAAGTTACTTCCTCTTACTGAACATCTTCCAGGGGGATCAGAGTGGCATATGCTCAAAGGCTCTCTCCAATCAAAAATTATCGGACTCTGTAAATTAGGGTATGGTGTTTCTATAAAGGCTACTCAAGCTGGGTGTAGCAACACATGCTTATAATCCCAGCACTAGGGAGGCAGGGATAGGAGGATCACAAGGTTGAAGCGAGCTTAGACTTTTAGTGAGCTTCTGTCTTAAAACGGAAATTAAAAAGCCAATAAGGAAAGTCCAAAGGTTTGTGGGTATTAACAAGGCTTTCTCCCACTGATCTATCCTTATGAGACATTTGTCCAAGTTCTTACTTATCATTTTTATAGCCCGAGAAGAACTGTTGAAAGAGACTGTTGATGTTCTTACTGAAGTAGTGAGAGCCTACCTTGGGTAGCTGCTATGAGACCCCAATTTTTTATAGCTTCATGGAGATATATGTTACGAACCATGCAATGTACTCATTTAAAGTATGCAATTCAGTGGATTTTTTTTAAATATATATTTTGAGTTGTGCAGTCATCACCACAATCACTTCTAGAATATTCTCAGCATCTTAAAAGAACTTGCCTGATTTGGCTATCATTGTCCCAGTTCTGAATCCCCTAGTGTGCCCAGTCCTAGGTAATCACCAATCTAATTTCTCTTTCTAGGATGTACCTCTTCTTCCAGTTCCCAGAGCAGAACCATGTGATGTATTTGGTGATGATGATTTTCACCCAGCATGATGAACAGATCTCTCCAGATTCGCCAAGGGATGGCTCTAGGAGGGCAGTAAAAGCCAAGGACAGTGCACAACAGAAGCCAAATGCTGATAATACAGAAGCAAAGTGTGGGAAAGTGCATTTTGGAGAGGTGATGAGGAGGAGCCTGGAGATAAAATGGTGTGTATGGAAGGCTTCCATCCCGAAGTAAAGCTTCAAGAGGACCCTGAATGTAGTACAGGATTTAGGCACTCCAAGTTCTCTGACAACCCCAAACCTCACGTATTCTTATTCTAATTCAAAGGCATGGTGCTCCCTTGTACTTGGGCAGACAATTCACATGACCTCCCAGTTCATTTGGCAGCATTTGGAGAGAAATCTGGCCCTGCAATCAGACTAAATGATGTGTTACCCTACACTTAATCTCCACCATCCATCAAAATCCAAGGGCCTTGGCCTCAGCCCCCGACGAGAGGCCCACAGTACCTGGGTAGGATTTCATTCAGGGAATGAATGCAAAGCCCCTAATTCTCCATCCATCTCAGCCCTCTGTAAACAGTTAAAGACTGCAGCCAACAGCAAAAGAACTGCCAACCCCAGCAAAAGCAGTGAGTCAGCAAAAGAAAGACAGATGGCAATAGATCAACTGTAGCATAGACAGCAAGAAGCACACCCTCCTTAGCTCTGACCACAGTGCCTCTCCATGATTTCAGGTGACCTGGTGCTTACACAGAGCCTCTGAGAACTGCACTATAGGTGAAAGGAAGCATTTGCTGTCTGCTCACTGTGTGCAGCCATAACAGTAGAGGTGAACATTGCTCAAAAGCATACTCTCCAGGCTGTCCAGGCAGAGGGATGTCAAAGAAGACATTGGTTGGGCTTTCCCCCAGTGCTCTCACATCCATACCACAGGACCATTTCCTCTGATGATCTTTTTCTCTAGATGTTTTGATTTGTTTAACCATACTTAACTGATTCCATACTTCAGTTTATGGGCACACCATTAGCACTCTAACTTCTGGCCCATTCCTTCCCATCATTTACCACACCTCAAAATTTAAGGATGTTAAGAAGTTGAAACTATGTCTATAAAACAATAATTTGGAGGGGGGAGGTTGGAAATTTCCATGTCTAGGATGATGAATCCCCAGGACCATGTTTTTCTAGAGCATCAGAAGTATTCATTGAGTGTTTGTACAATGAAAGAAAGAATGGCGAATGAAACCTCTCACATAAAATATGATCTGGATACCGGAGATAGACTAGCATAAGATCATTATCCTTTTTCAGCATCCCTGGGGCCCACATGGTCCCCCATGGATTACACCTCCTCCCTATTCTGTCTTAAGCAAGTGGCACAGTATACTTTGAGGCCTGCTTTCTTTGATTTCTATTCCATTTCATGATTTTGCTCTTGAAAGTTATTAGTATTTAGTTTTATAATTCCTTCCTTGAAGAAGAAGCCCAGATGATGTGACAAAATTAGACTAAGTTTTTTTAGGAAGTAAATTCACAGCGAATAAGGCAAATCTCACTCACAAGTTTGATGTTTGTCTTGAGAAATAGTCTAGCTTGGGGTGAAGGTGTAGGCTGAGAAGTGGCAGGAGCCAGCCCTAATGCTGATGGTAGTCTGTAATTTTTTTCTATGTCTCTTTTTCGGTTCAGCCTGCATTCTGCTTTCTTTGGATCTGATTGCTAACCACAGAAGTTTCCAGAAGAAAACCTAGGGTAGCCACGCATGGGTGTTGCAAATTTCACAAACTTCTATTTCAGTTCACATTTTCAAAACCTCTCTAGACCCAAGTTATAAATGCCTACAGGGTCAGTAGTGGATGAGAGAAGGAAGCTGGGTGAAGAAGAATAGACAGGGAAAGGTTTTTCAGATGAGACTGGAGCCAAGAGAAGTAGAAGAGATGAAATCTTTTCACCTTCGCTTCAGAGAAGGCCCCCATACAGGAATAGTGCTTTGAAATAGCAAAGCCACTAGGTAGTCTGCAGTCCTTTACTTGGTGCCACCCCCAGTAGGCTCATTCTTGGCTATGCATCCTTTGGAGCAGAATTCGCCAGATCTCCGCTAAAGGGCAGGGTGAAAGAGGATATCTCACCAAGGGATGGCCATTGGGATGATACTTTGAAAGGACTTTGATTATTTTCTAAAAACCAACAAAAGAAAGTCACCCGGTAAGGCAACTCATGCCTATAATCCCAAATTCTTAAAGAGGCTGAGTTAAGAGGATTGCCATGAATTCAGTAACATCCTGGATTGAAGGACGGCCTGGGCTATAGAGTGAGACTATGTTTAAAAACAAACAGCAAAACCAGCAAACAAACAAACGAACCCCCAAACCAAACCTCAGATAAACCTGCAGATTGTGATGAAAACTCCTTTGTTGTATCTGCCTGCCAGCTCATGACTGGGCCACTGTCTTTGCCTGCCAATTTCTACCAGAATTCCTACTTTGGATGTCAAATTCTGTGTTGGGTACTTAGAGATACAATTATGAACCAGACATGGTCACTGCCCTTAAGGAATTCATAGTGTGATAGGGAAGGGAGAGACTGACAGATCACTAATTATACCACAGGGTGATAGGAGCTTGAAGATGCTGGGGGAGGCCAGAGGAGCAGCACTTAAATCACTGGAGGGTCAGTGAAGGCTTCCTGAAAGACATGATGCATACACCAAAGAATGAGTAGGAGTTAGCCAAGTGAAGAGGGACTGGGGAGAGGACACTCCATACAGATGTTCTTTGTAGGAGTGAATGTTGCAAAGATTTATAAAACACATACCCAAATGGAAAGTTGATCAATGCAAGCAATAGCTGATCTTTGGGAAGACCATGAACATAATTGAAAGCAAGTTTGTTTAAAGTACAACTCACTACTGAGTAAAAACAAAACAAAACAAAAACAACCCCAATAGTGGAAAATAGAGGGAGACAAAGTAGAAAAACTGCAGGAGGATGTTAAGTAGTCTTAATAGTTATTATGTAAGGGTACAAATTATAAGTTAACAGATATTTTATATTAGTATTTATGCCAAGACATTTTGAATCTAGGTAGATATCATGAAAATAGACAAAATTAGAGAAGAAACAGAAATAGAACTGAAGATACACATGTCTCATTTCTCTTGCCTGTACACATACACATAGACTTTTGGGAAATTGTATAGTGTTCAAGAGTACACAACAACCCCACTCAACACACTGCCTTAGAGCATTGGAAGCACTGAGAAACCCGTACCTGACTTCTCAAAGTTATTATCACCCCATCTCAAACTGGAGGATGGACAAAAAGGCAACTCTATGGAAATTCTAAATATGCTAGCAACACATCAATCTTATACTTTCGAAAGAAGAAAACATCAAGTAGGATTTTAGTCAAATAAGGTAAATCCCTGAAATATAATGCTGATTCTCCATTAGGAAATGTATCAATACAATTCACTGCATTTGCAAATTAAAGAGAAAAAGTATATGATCATTTTTATAAATGGACCTCAACATATTTGAAAAAGCTGATCAACTATTTGTTCCTAGAAATCTATATGAAGTGCTGAGCATGCCTCAAGTTCAATTCTAGCCTGGTATATATACACTAAACTTGAGGTTAGCCTGGGCTACATAGCTAGTCCTGTCTCAAAAACCTAAGAATGAAGAATTGAGGTCTCCAAAGGGAATGGGAACTTCATAGAAAGACCAACAGAGTCAACTAACCTGGACTCTTGGGGCTCTCAGAGTCTGAACCACCAACCAAAGAACATACAGGGCTGGACCTAGGCCTCCCTGCACATATGTAGCAGATGTTCAGCTTGGTCTTCATGTGGGTCCTAAACAACTGGAGCAAGGGCTATCCCAAAAGCTGTTGCCTGTACTTTGGAAATGTTCTTCTAGCTGGGCTGCCTTGTCTGGCCTCAGTGAGAGAGGAAGCACCTAGCCTTGTAGAGACTTGATGTGCCAGGGTGAGAGGATACCCAGGGAGGGTCACACACTCAGAGGAGAAGGGGAGGGATAGGAGGGGGGAGGATTGTGGAAGGGGGTGACTAGGAGGAGGGGCACTGAGTGGGATGTAAAATGAATGCCAAATAAAATAAAATAAAATAAAATAAAATAAAATAAAATAAAATAAAACTAAACCAACCAACCAACCAACCAAAAAATAAAAAGACAAAAAACAAAGGACAAAAAAATTAAAAAAAAAAAAAAAAAAAAAAAAAAAACTTCTGAGGGACCCTGGTCTACAGAGTGAGTTCCAAGACAGCCAGTGCTACACAGAGAAACCCTGTCTCAAAAACAAACAAACAAATGAAGAAACAGAAATACCTTCGTAGAAATTAGGAATTAAGGGGTAATATTTTAATTTGAGTGTGTCATGAATCTATAGAAAACTCCATCCTTAAAGATTAAACAATCATTGTAGATTAGATAACAGTCTCTGAAGCTAGAACGTGGGTTTCAATCTTTGCGTACCTTCTGGCTGTGTGACTGTGGACAAGTTACTTAGCTTCTTTGTCCCTCAATTTCCTCATCTTAATATTATAGAAGGATTAAAAACCTAATTGCTAAGTTTTGTTCCCTCCCTTAAAGCTAAGAGCAAGACAGATGCACTTATGAAGAAGCCATGATGAAACTTGTGGCTTTATATTTGAACCTAAAACTTAATAATAAAAAGCACAAATATGCCTGCAGTTCCAGCCACTCAGGAAACTGAAGCTGGAGATTTATTTGCGTCCAGGAGTTTGAAGCCAGCCTGGGAAAGATAGGCTTTCTTTGTCTTAAAAATAGTAAAACAACATCCTCAAACAAGATAGGAATGTCACATTCCACTGCAGTCCCACTATTCAAGATTTTACAAGAATGAAATACTCAGTAGGAGACAATAGAACAAACAAGAGAATGAATAGTACCCAAGGGGAAGGGACACATTCCTTAATATTTATAGGCAATGTAATGATCTATCTATCCCGGAATTACCTCTCCCTCTGTCAGGAAGTAAGAGAAAGACTTTGCACTGGTTAGGGCACAGGTATTGGTGTTTTCTTCTAGATATTTCTGTAAATTCTACCAATTGAATGCCGAGTCTGTCATCATCCCTGTATGTCTACTCTCCTTTAGGAAATATTAATTTGCTTACTGTCTATGCATGTGTTTGGGCAATTGTGTGCACAAGGTTAGAGGGCAGCTTTTGAGGGTCCATTCTTTCCTTCAACCATGTAGGTGGTAGGGATCAAACCCAGATCATCAGGCTTGGCTCCTCTACTGCCCCGTGAGTCCCATTTTTTTATGTGAGTAGCACTACCAGTTTTAAAGCCAGCTGGACTTGAGACTTTGAAACCCTTTGGGGCCCTTCTTTCTCGTTTATCTCCCATATCTAATTACCCACTCTGGCCAGTTACTTTTCCATGAAAAATATTTTTCATGGATTTTCTCTTCTCACTGCCATATCTCTAGGCCAGGCCCATGTTGGTTCATGTCCAGAACAACAGGATGCCCTGAAATCCCTTTCCAAACCCCCAAGTATGTCTGTGACAGGGTGATCTTGTTCTAAAACTACAACCTTCAAACCATCGTCTTGTTCACAAATGTCCAGTGGTTTATCACTTGTTATTATATCCCTATGTATGATAACCATCCACCGTGTAGATGTACCCAGTCCAACAAAGCTTATTTTCTCTGTTTCCCTATGAGAATCTGTCTACTTTAGCAAATCCAATATCATAACCTACTTTGCTGAGTTCAGTGACTTGTACTACCTTATCCTCCTCCAGTGTCTCCAAATCTACTCTGTCCTTTAATGGATTCTTAAGCACAAACTTGGAGACAGGATTTCTTGTAGCTTACTGTGTCCTCCAATTGCCTATATAGCTGAGCATGGCCTTTGAACTTTTGATCTTGCTACCTCCATCTCCCCAGGGCTGAGATCACAGGCTTCAACCAATCAAACCTGATTTATGATAGGCTATGGATCGAACCTAGGGCCTAACCCATGCTAGGCATTTTACTGACTACATGCCCTACCTTTAAGCTTGTTAATAGAACCATTTGTTGAGGCCTTCATTCTATGCATGGCACCACGCTTCTTTAATCTGCTCAATAATAATATATGAGTATTTGTTAACTTCCAGCTCTACTGTATGGATCAACTACAATGATTTCCTCAAGGTTTATGTTGACGATGATGGCAGGTCCAACCCCAGAGTGCATGCTCCCCAGAACTGCTCTGTTCTGATGCTCTAGACTTCTCTGAAACATATCAGTTCTCCCATCACCTCTTCAATCCATGCTAGCACCCACACCTTGTGTTGTGTGTCTGAGCTTAGCTCCCAGCAAAACTGTAAATATTTAGAGGTTGAGGTGACACCTTGGGTTTCCCTGTCTCCTAGTCCTCCTTGCCCATAAGGGTAATACTTTGTTAATTCCTGAAGTAGAAGAGATGAAGCTAAATATATGGCTATTTGCCCTTAGTATCCAGTCTATAGAAATAAAGAATTCACAGTTCTGGAGGCTAAAGAGATGGCTCAGTATATAAGAGAGCTTGTTGTGCAAACATGAGGACCCAAGTTGGAGTTCCAGTACCCAGGTAAAAACATCTTATAACACCAGAACTTTGCATGGTAGAGACAGGAAGATATTTTGGAACTTGCTGGCTACCATCCTAGGTTAAGGTTCAGTGAGAGATTCCATCTTGAAGGAATAAAGTAGAATGATAGAGGAGGATATCTGATGTCCTCCTCTGGCCTTTGCATGCACCCAAACACACACATGTACATAAATCTTGTATTCATGGGGTCAGGTGCGGGGGCAGCCGGATGAATAAATGGACACAAGCCTCCCCATTCCAAAGCCTGGGTTTCATTCTAGGAATAGAAAGGAGGAATAGAATTAGCAAATTTCCCAAGATGCCTCCCTTCCCCAATCACTCCCTTATGATCAGGCTTTTCTCTGCCTAGCTTAGGTCAATGTTGCATGACGAATCTTCCCTTTACATAAGGATTGGATCAGGCCGGGTTTTGTTAGCATGTCCAAATGAAGCCAAATCTATCAACTTACAATTGTACAAAATTGAACTCCTGGGACTCTTCCAGAAATGAGCCAAAGGAAAGCTAATAGTCATCCTACCTACCTCATAGGGTGAGAGGCAAGTGAGGTAATGGGCAGGAGCACGCTTTAGAAAGTAGCAGTGAGAAGCACATTGGATTCTTGGCTTCAAGTGGACAAACAGGAGCTCCGGGCGATGTGAAGGCCTTGGCCAGGTGAAAAAATGGGCCTCTTTTGTGACCCTTGGATTTGCCATTTTGCAGTGGCTGTTAGCCTTGCTTTCCAGCAATTCTTGGGAAAAATCATTATATTATGAGACTTTGAACACTGTATCAAAGTTTATCCTTGACTTCTCATTTTCTTTCTAAAGTTATACTTATGCTAATCAATCCATGATGCTCTGGGGGACCTGTAAAGATAAGCTGACTTTTCTTTCTTTTAGTTCATTAAAGAGACCATATTTTGTTGGTAGCTTAGATTTAGATTTCAGTGACTGGGGAGGGTTGTTGAAATCTAAACGTTTACTCTAGCACTTGTTGTCTTCCATGGGGGATCTGCCAGTGGATGCTACTCAACAGATATGAAAATGGTCTTCTTGGTGAGCAGTTAAATACCCCACATTTCAAGTGCTAGAATGTTTGAGTTCTGGGTTCAAAGAAAGTTAAGAGTCAGAAAAGAGTAGATTTTTTTTTTGGGTGGGGGATAAAGGTTTTGGTTCAAAAGATTCCAATTCTGAAGAAGGACTTTGAGGGGAGCCAGAGGAGAATGATCTCAGTCTGGATGGAGAAGAGGAAAGAGTGCCGACTGTGCAGGGATCTTGGCCAAATAGCCTTGGATCAAGAATAGACTGAGCTTGCAGAGGTAGCCAAAGGTATTCGAACCAGGGAATTGAGCAAGATTTATTGCCTTACTTGGCGCAGACTAGACAGAGTTTGGCTTTGGGTCTGTTTTATGTGTTGGGCATGCACACATACCTCCTTACAGTTGAAGCCTTCAGATAGTGAGCCACAACCCTCAGCAAAATAGGGTCAAGATGTTGCTGGTAGTGTCTGGAGTGTGCCCAGAACCCAGGGAGCAAAGTTACAGTACACCTAGGCCTGCAATGTAGACAGGTAGGTAGAAAAGATCAGCCCTCTTGTCTGTCTCCCACAGCTCCTAGGCCACTAGCAATGCCTCATCTGCATTTAAAACACCTTGTACTCAGCAGACTTGGTGGCCGGCCAGCACAATCATCATCCCATGGACTCCTGGGCCACCAGCTCCCATGTACTGTATTCTACTGAACCACTTTTGGTTCCAGATACTCTCCTGGTAAGCTGCTGCCTTGAACTGAGGAGGGAAGGAGGGAGGGAGGGAGGGAGGGAGGCAGGGAGGCAGGGAGGGAGGGAAAAAGACACAGAAAGAGACAGACAGAGAGACACAGAGAGACAGAGGTAGAGGTAGGGGAAGGGAGAGAGAGAAGAGAGAGAGAGAGAGGAGAGAAGGAGAGAGAGAGAGAGAGAGAGAGAACACTTTGTGTGTATGTGTCTAGAGGAGTCCTGGGTGGCCTCAGCCTCAGCTTCCTAGACTGCAGGGTTCAGGGCGAGCCTGTGCCTCTGAACTTTGCTCTACTAGTTCACACTGCAGGGGGAGATGAGACTGCTGGTTTTGTCCCATACACCACGTTATGATAGGCAGTGAAGCAAATCATTGGGTTCTTGCCTGGCCTTAATGGGATAGAAAGGGCTCCTCTCTTGCTTGAAAGGAACATCCAAGTATGTGCTTACTGTTTAGTTTTCCTGGAAAAATAATTTCTCTGGCAGGCTCAAGAGGGTGAATTTGCCTTTAGAAAAGGATTGTGTCATATCCACACCCTGTGGCCTCCCACCATTTCCAGGGCTGAAAAGCTTGCATTCAGGGGAAGAGTAAGCAAACATCTGCTGGGAGCAGCTTTTCATTTTTATTCAAGAAAAACAAATGTGTTGTGTAAAGAAGAGCGGGGGGGGGGTATCATCGGGTGTCTCTTTGGGGGCAATTTAGCAATTCACCAAAACTCAAATTTTTTTTCTAAAGCATAGTATGAAGTAGAAATTGGGTATGAGTGCTCAGTGTTATGGTTTTAAGGTAAAAGTGGAATTGATGGGACTAAGACTCTTGAGTAACTAAAACGGGCAAAGGAATAACAGGAGGAATGAGATGTAGACAAGATGTGGATGACTTATGACATTGTTTCTGAAACTATGTCATATGGAGTCATGCAGCTGAATGGAGAAGACATGAAAAATTCTGCAAAGGTAAAATTTCTGAGTGAGCAATAACCAAAAATTAACTCAAAACCAAACCCATCACAAATCCTGGGTGTTTCGGGCAGTGTTCCCATTACGTGCTGCATTGTGCTGCATACTGCAGCCTTGGTGCTGTACCCACAGCATGTGTTTTTGGCTCATAGTTGAGCCTCTGGCATATTACGTAGCAGTATTTTACTTGATGAAGATGCTTTCTATCCTGCAGTATCAAATATTCAGCTAACATTTTAGTCTCCATGTACAAATAAATAACCATATTCATCTTACTAACACACAAATTTGCTTTTATTTTTAATAAATGGCAAATTTCTATGTATACAAAGTAATTATTTTTAAAATAAATGTCTTTGTGATTTATTATTTGTGATATTATTATTTTTAGTACTCAATTGATATACTGTGACAGTGAGTGTTAAATTTGCAACTTGACAAAACATACAGTTGCCTGAAAGATGAGCCTTTGGGCACATCTATGGGGAACTTTCTTGTTTTTGTTGACTGAAGTGAGGAGACCTGCTCACGGTGAGTGGCACTATTCCCTAGATTGTATAAGCAAATTGAGAGCTAGCATAGATTAGTTTATTGTTCTCTTCTGACTGCAGATGCTTTGCCTTCTCTGCCATAGTGGACTGTAACCTGGAACTGTGAGCTAAAACGATTCCCTTTCCACTCAAGTTGCTTCTCTCAGGATATCTTACCATAGCAACAGGAAAATAAACTAAGATTTATACGTATAATTCCTGGGTCATGTAAAAATGTTGTGCATGAAATCGGGTAATAAGTAGAAAAGACACTCTAAGTGCAAGGAGCTACAAAACCATTTATGCAGTGGCTTTTCAAAGATAATTATTAAAAGATATTGTAACTGTTCAAACACAGAATCCCTGTATGCATAACATGTATATAAAGTGGTGCTGCACTGGTTAAATAAAGGTGAGGAATCCTCTCTACTCAGCCTTGCTTTTTACTGTGTAGGCTAAAAGTGAGATGATGCCACATGCAGCCAGACTATAGGAACCAGTTCACATGCATGTTGTGAACCAGTTTGTTAAGACTGTAATTATTAAAAATTGAATTATACGAGCTTACAATTAAGTTATATTAAAGACAAAGCTAGTGAATTCTCAAAACTCATCACTTCCTAAGTATTTGACCACACTTCACGATTCTCAAGAGTCTTGAGGTTGTTTGCATCTATTGTCTCTGCGCGGTGGAAATACTGTACAATGGTGTGCTGTTGTACATCTTTACCCAATTCCTTGTCCAGTGACGTCAGGTTGGGAAATTGAAATTGGTCCTGATGGGAGTATTTATTCCACAGAAATCCACAGAATTCTATAAATCAGAGCTTCAGTTCCCTACTACTGGGAGAGCCAGTGTTAAACATTCACCAGCCTCCTGCCAACTCTGGGAGTCCTTACTTCTCTTGGAAGCTATCCACCCAACAATTGCCACCATAGAGAGGAAAGCTGTTTGGAAATCAGAGAAGGGGAAATGTGTTGGAGTGATCAAGCATTATTACAGGACTCCATGGGAGAAAAAAGGTCACTGCAGGATCCCACCCTGGTGACTAACATGGCAGATGAGAAGTAACATAGTGACAGTGACATGAAGTGACAGTTGATAACTCAAGTGTTTTATTATAAGGCCTAACTGCCTAATTTATACTCAAGACCCTCAATGACTCCACTGCATCATAGCCCAACATAGTTCAAGATCCAAGTCTGTTTAACCTATGACACCCTTCAAAATGGGCTAAGTTAAAGATACAACAAGCTCTATAAGGATGCTCCTGGTCTTTGGCATCTACTCCTGCAGCCACAGCCTCTAACACAACATATGCAACACAAAAACCCTTAGCCAGCACATACCTATTAAATGAGTGAAAACACTTTTCACAAGGAAGCCCTTTGTCTATGTCATCACTCCTTCTGGAAAAACATATTCAAGACATTTCTTTTCAGAAAGCTGTAGAATGTGAAACCATATTAAAATGTCATCTATCCTAAACTGATGTCCCAAAGTATTGGTACTTAAAGAGGCAAAATGTCCACTATTGAGTCAATTATTGGTGTGAGTTTTCTAAGGCCCCAGTGATGGTTGATATATGACTTTATCAGGATGAGGAGCTTCCATTTCAAACATCTTTGCATCTGTCTTTTTTCTGTACCTGGTCCCTTCATTTTCTATCCTCCTATCTCCCTTGCTTTGGATACTCTTCTTTTCCTGTCCTTTTCAGCCCACCCCCCCAACCCCTTGCCTGCTAGATGCCCCTCACATGGCCCTCCCAGCCACTCAAAGCTTGCCCAAAGACCCTGGGGTTTGGAGAGATCACTGCCCAGCCCCTTTGCAACCCAAACAAATGTTAAAGCAACTTTGCTTTCAGCTTTTACAAAGAGATACTTATATATAACTACTTTTGTCACTTTTCAATTATTATTAGTGTGTGTGTGTGTTTCTGTCCCTCCCCAAAGGACTTTGCTATGCCCACAGTCTCTTTTATGCTTGAATGTTCTTACAATGTAATTTGGTGTATCTACAGTTTATAGCACTACAGGAGAGAAGCTAATATCCTAATGTTAATGAGCCTTTCTGGGTTACAGTGACCCATATGCAATCATCTAGCTAGTTCAAACAGACTCTGAAAAGCCACTTAGGCCACGGTAGCTGGGTTAAGTAAAAAGTTCTACCAGAAATGATTTAAATGGAAGGGTCACATGGCTCAACCTTTACAGATAGTTGCTAATATCACTCACTCTCAGGGAACATGGCCAGTAATCTGACTATGGGTTTTTTTGAAAGTCATTTTTGTAGTCTATAGTCACCTCTAGTAAAATCGCTACTACTCCTAGGTGAGCAGTGAACCTGCCTCCAGGGTAGAGCTATGTATCTCAGGTACTCCATCCCCACCCCTGCCATACATGCACACAGACACACACAGACACACAGATACACACACAGACACAGACATAGACACACACACAACACACACACACACACACACACACACACACACACACAGAGATTTTACTGTGTAGCCCTGGCCGTCCCGGAACTCACGCTATACATATTTCAAGATCTGCCTGCCTCTGCCTCTGGAATTGTGGGATTAAAGGGATGTGCTACCACTGCCCAGCTCTCAGGCAACCTCTTTTGCAAAGAGATCTACCATCAGAAGAATGGAATCAGTGGGGAGAGAGACAGAAATGAGTTTCAGTTAGAAGTCATCTGAAGGATTCTAGTGGGTCTAGTGGCTTCCAGTTCTACTATGAGACAAATGAACTGCTCAAGTTACTTAGCTTTTCCAGCTCTCAGTTTGATATTTATTTATTGCTGGCCTCAAACAACTCACTCTGTGGCTGAAGATAATCCTGCCTCCAGATGCGTAGTGCTAGGATTTCAGAGATGGGACACCATGACTGGTTTGTGGGTTTCCACTTATTTAAAATGATGTTGATGGTAGCACTAGGTTTCCTGGAGTTATTTTCATTCATTCATTCAAGGATTAATTCAAGGTTATAGCTAACTCTAGCACCTTGTACATAGTATGTATGTATGAATGTATGTATGTATGTATGTATGTATGTATGTTATTTTTAAAGGAGGATAGTTAAAAGTAAGAATAAAACAAAAAGAAAAGTTAAGATTGTGACCCTTTAAGAGCTTGGCAGAGCTGCAATAAACTATAATACAAGAGCCTTGAGGTCTGCCCTCAGAGATATGAACACTGGGGTTGTGCTCCACCATTGTGGTCTATGTCATTGAATTATGGGGCATATGGAGGTGGCTCAAGGTGAGCACACTATTGCAAATGAAAAGCACAAACATTTGATGTGGTCCCTTATGAAGTTCACTGGGGAAGTGGCAATTGATGCCAGTTTCTTGTACCAACAGTCATCACAGTCAGTGTGTGCCTAAACAGTCACACTCTGGGCTTTTAATGCATGCCTGATATTGCCTCTGCTTGGTCCTTATAGCTCAGGGTTCCACTGATGATTCAAGGACCAGACTTGCAGGGCTTTTTGAGATTCCTTTCTTTCCTCCTTGCCACCTCTCGATTATACAGCTTATATTGAATCCCAGATACACCACTCTCTGCCCTTCCCCACTTAGCTTTTTACTTTAGGTGTAAACTATTGGCCAGACCCCACTTGTAGTCTCAGCACTCGACAGGCCAAGGAGGAGAGGCTGCCACAAATTTGAGGCCAGCTTGGAATACATAGCAAGACTGCTTCAAAAAGCCAAGACAAACCTGACTAGCCCATCTCTACCTCTGAAACACTTTGATTTAGAGAAAATGGTGTGCAGGGGATGGCTTTTACTTTCATACTGAGTGACAAGTCAATGAGATCTTCTGCTTACTTAAGACTCAAACCTCACTGAAATGTATGAGCTTAATTTAGATGCAGTGCTGGCAACTTAAGGTCAGTGTGTAGCTTTATAGGTCTTTGAGCATTCAAGGTTTCACAGAGCGTTGGTTCTTATCTGAGAATTTTTCTAGTAACACTGTAACCAAGGCTAATAGGACTGTTTCTAGTGGGCATTCAATTCTTCAGATTTTTTTTTTTTAAAGCCATTTCTGAGAAATCCAAGCCCATATCAGGAATGATAGTGGGATGGCTACCTCCCAAGATTTGCAAGCTGTGTAATATTTTGCTGCAAATAACTAAATAACTAAATAAATAAATAAGGAATCCAATCCTTTTTGTTACTACTGTTAATTATATCATTGCTTTAGTTTTTTTTTTTTTTTCTTCAAGCGTTTGTAGCTCAATCCTAGATCTGGT
Source organism: Mastomys natalensis (assembly GCA_021653895.1). Lineage (NCBI taxonomy): Eukaryota > Metazoa > Chordata > Mammalia > Rodentia > Muridae > Mastomys > Mastomys natalensis. Next base: position 79,535 of record JAJTUV010003086.1, on the reverse strand, counting down.
TTCCCAAGTCTCATTTCTCAGCCAATTCCCTCCCATTTGCAGGGAGGCATCTGACTTCTGAGTTTGCCATTTGAATTTGTCCAGGTGCTGGCATTTGGGGCAGGTTTTCATATTCAAAGCTACATATGGTTTAGAAATCGGACACCCCCCTCCAAGATTGCAACACGAGGCATTTCTCAGCGGTCAGGAGGGGGCAGGGAGTGGGAACTCTCGTGAGAGCCTGTGGGCTCTGTTCCTGAACTTCAGAATTTTCTGGCATCCTGCCTTTTGTGTGTTTGTCTTCTCAGGCTTTTAACTGGCATCATTAGTGAGACTTGCAGCCCTCCCCTCAGAACAGTGCTGATACTGGATCTCCAGCCATTTCTGCAGCCGTCTATGGCAGCATGGCTATAAACTTGGGAGCTAGTTAGACAAATATTCAAGTGATTCTTATTATTAGGGCGAGTTCAGGAAGCCTGGGCAATGATTAAAATCAGAGTTGTTTGAAAAGCCACTTGTCTCAAAACCTGTCCGGAATGAGGCAGATCTACATTTATTCAGATAGAACATTCTCTAAGAAGGCTTGTGAAATGAGAAACCAGTGAGCTGCAAACATCACAGTGCAAGCTCATTTCACAGACGTCTGTGGAGCCAGCTTGCAGGATGAGGGGATGCTCTGTTTCTTTTATAAAGCACATTGGTTGATACCCACAACGTGGAAGATGGGCTTGGATGTCTAGCTGATCAAGACAGCCCTTCCATTTCAACTGTTTTTACTTAACTGCATAGATACAAGAGAGCCTGTTACAGGTAACAAAAGCATGCAAAGAACAAACCCATTTAGTTACAAAAATACCTCACAAATACACATATGGATCCATAAATACAGATACAATTTCAAGAAATATGAGTAGTTGTGTTAAGGAAAGTAGCAGGTGTCTGGGGTAAAAAGATTTCCTCTGTGCCTTTTTGTTGTTTTAACTTTGTATGCACATTGTATAGTAGTCATGTTATTTTTCCTAATTTTTATTTTAAAAATGTCAAAGAGATTGAAAAAGGCACATAAGATTTCACAACCAATTTGCCAACACATTAGGTGCATGGTTATGTTTCTATTGGTCTTCATTACAAATACATACACACTTTTTTGTTGAGCTACTTACAAGTCACATGTGCAATGAGATACATTTAAAATTTCCAAACTGAATCTCTCAACAATTGTCTTTCTCCTAACCACAACCATTCTCCTACTTGAGAACATAAGCAGAAGTCTCTCCACAGCATCTACTTTCCAACCCATAGTCAAATTGTCCTGATATCCTCTGAATACCGTCTGTAAGTTTTTAAAAATTCAGATTCTAAAATCAAACTTTGCCCTTTGCACTTACTTGTATCTCTTTGCTGTTCTTTCAACCATATTGTGTACAGGTTCTCTCTCTCTCTCTCTCTCTCTCTCTCTCTCTCTCTCTCTCTCTCTCTCTCTCTGTGTGTGTGTGTGTGTGTGTGTGTGTGTATGATATGGGGAGAGAGAGAGAGAGAGAGAGAGAGAGAGAGAGAGAGAGAGAGAGCAAACATTGACTTTTTAAAGAGTTCCCTTTACTTGTCTTAGAGCACACCTTCATTACTGGATGTACCAATTCACTCACGTACAATAACAAAGAAAGTAGAAGTCAAGATATGGCTGAGTGGTAGAATGGTTTGCTTAGAATAAACAGGGCCCTAGGTTCCATTCACAGAACTGTGATAAATGATTGCTAGCAGCAATAAAAGAAACCAGATCTATAGGACAGATCCTCTCTTATATAAACAGCAACCTTCAAATGAGTTCACCCTCCAACATCCCCAGCCGCATTACCCACTTTCCTGGCTCCTGGGCCAGCTCTTTAATCAGCCTCCTTGTCTTTCATCCTCCATTTTCGTCAGTTTCCGAGTTCTTTATCTTATCCTCTGACCTGCCTTGTGATTTTACGACTTCTCTGGTCCCCCGTACACCATGGGCCAGGCCTTCAATGCTTCACCTCTAAAGTATTGTAACTCCTTCTTCACCTAAACCTTGCCATGAATATGTGCTGTGAATACAGAGGAAACAGTGTCTTAGCCGGTGACAGATGTCTACTTATAGCCCAACACAGTCAAGTACTTGCTGAGTGGCCTTGGATAAATCATTGTGTTTAGACTGAATTTTACTTTCTTCTCTGTAAAATGAAAATACCCACAGCACCTCCTTCTTGAGTTTGGTCAGCACATTCTCCCAAAACTACCACTTCTTCTAAGGTCACTCCAAATCCTGTCCTTTCTTTCTTCATCACTTAAATTAGCATATACTGATTACACAAAACAAAGAATTTCATTATGACACTTTCACATTATGTACATAACAGCATACTTTGATCATATTGTTTAATGTATAATCAAGAATGTGAATATTGTACCCTCTCTTTGGCTTTCAGATTACTGAACTGATGGAGCCCATGAAATTGGGATCTTTCAGGAATCTCATGCTGGGAGAAGGAGAAAAGGTTGAGAGCCTGGTGTCTGTCTGTCAGAGCAGGAGCATATTTCCTAGAAAGAGATTTTACACATTTCTATATACTGTTAGTCCAATACATGAGGAACGAGGGTGGGTGGAGATGGAACCACATGTTGCCCTGGGCTGCTTAGCTATGTATACCTCTGACCCTCATAAACATAAAGTTCACATCAGAACTCTGAATATAGACTTGGAAGTGGGGGCATCGGGCCTCTTTGTTCTTCCTTTTCCACCTTCTAGCCATCATTTATTTAAAATGGCCTATTAAAGACAGGTAATCAAGCCGGGCAGTGGTGGCACACACCTTTAATCCCAGCACTTGGGAGGCAGAGGCAGGCGGATTTCTGAGTTCGAGGCCAGCCTGGTCTACAGAGTGAGTTCCAGGACAGCCCGGGCTACACAGAGAAACCTTGTCTTGAAAAAACCAAAATAAAAATAAAAAAATAAAAATAAAGACAGGTAATCAACCATACCTGGCTTAATAGGCTTGGAGTTGCGGTGGGGAGCAGACTCTGACCTGAACATCATGCATTGCTCCCCACTCTCATCTCTCACCCCTCTTCCCACTCCTCTGACCTTTCTCCTCTTTCTAAATTATCCCCCTTCCACTTTTATCTTTCTTTTCTTGATATGAGCATGAACATAACTTTCTAAGCCTTGCTTTTGTTGCTTAAATAATCACCTCCAGTTTCATACATTTTTCTACAAAGGTTTTTCATTTTCTGTAATGGTTGAATACTATTGTCTCCATGCCATGTCTTTACACCTACGTCTGCTAAGGGGCACCCAGGCTGAGTCTACACTTCAGTTTTCCGGTCTCAGCTACAGCCCTGCCACCTCCACAAAGTCTTCCCACGTACAGTAGCACCCACCCCTTCTGCATTTCCATGGCCTTTGTGGCCTCCAGAAGATGACTTAGCAAAGAGTAGTTTTATTGCTCTGTGACATTTACATTCCCATCTTATCTGCTGTTGGAATAGCCAAGATCCTTGAGGGCAGAGGCCATGGAGTGTTGTTCCACCTAGGGTTCCCAGAGCTAAGGCTTTGCTGAACACACAGGGCTGAGAAATCTCACTTGACTGACCGTGAGAAACTGGGCTTCAGTATCCTTGCTCTTGACAGAGAGATGAGAGAGGATCTTCTCATTATCTCCCACTCTGCTGGGACTATTCCCCCCCAAATCATAGGAACTGTTCTGATTTTTACTATCTTAGGGTACTACCTCGTAAGCACCTTAGTGCTCTGAATGTGTATTCCTCATGATTCCAATGTAATAAGTGAAGAAACCAGCTCAGGAAGGGCAAGTTGCTTGTTTAGGGTAACCCAGCTGTTGACTGTTGAAGCTGTAGTCTGTCTCAACACACTACCCAGATTTTTTCCCTTCTGCCACAGGGAACAACACTTCTTGGAAGGAAGATGGTGCTACTGTCAGAGTAGCTGGGATTTGGAAAAATGTATCCTAGTTGTTTACTTTAGAAACAAAAATGTTGACCAATAGAGTCAACTGACCTGGACCCTTGGGCTCTCAGAGACTGAACCACCAACCAAAGACCATACATGGGCTCGACCTGGGCCTCCCTGCACATATGTAGCAGATGTACACCTTGGTCTTCATGTGGGTCCTGAACAACTGGAGCCAGGACTATCCCAAAAGGTAGTTCTTGTCTGTGGGATATGTTCTAGCTGGGCTGCCTTGTCTGGCCTCCGTGGGAGAGACTGTGCTTAGTCCTGCAGAGACTTGATGTGCTAGGGTGGGGGGGATTCCTGAGGGGGGTACCACCTGCTCAGAGGAGAAGGGGAAGGGGGAAGGATAGTGGGAGGGGGTGACCTAGAGGAGGGGCAATGAGCAGGATGTAAAGTGAATAAATAAATTTAAAAATAATTTAAAAAGGAAAAAGAAGAAGACTGTTTCCATGAATCTATCTCTTCTCAGATTTGTCTTCCAGAGACAGGATGTGGCTGGAAGAGAATGAGGCGAAGCAGTTCATCCAGGAAATGGATTTAGGCTCTCTGTCTCTTTCTCAAAGGCCTTAAACTGACCATCTATCTAAGTTAATGGGAACTCCCATAGCATCCCCTCAGGGGTGGGGGGAGAACAAGGAAAGAAGCAAGAACATAATAGAGCATGCTAAGTAAGCAGGGGAAAGGACGGGAGATTACATGACAAATATGAACTCCAGGGGACTGCACATAGATGCTTAACTAACACCCCATTAGTTGGGCATGGGACCACTTGCATGCATATGATAATGAGTGTGTGTGTGTGTTGTGTTCGATCTTTGGATTTCAATAAAGAACAGACCAAAGTCAGAGTCAAAACTGCCTGCTTCTCAGCAGCCACTTCATCACCCCAGCTGGAGGGCAATAATTGTATGGCCACATCTGGCCCCATCTGGGAAACACCAGGGTCTTCCTGAATCGTCATACACCATGATGGTTGCCAAAGCATAAGGTGACCTAAGCGGAGCCTTCACATAAGCCATGTGCACAGTCATAAAACCCCAAGAGAATGTGGCAACAGATACAGAGCTGTCTGCCTGCCAAATTTCCAAAGGAAAGAAGGAACTTACTGCATCTGTATTTGCTCCAGGATTGGAAAAATGTATCTCAGTCACTGAAGCTGGTGTGTGAGTGTGTGTGAGTGTGTGTGTGTGTGTGTGTGTGTGTGTGTGTGCGCACGCGCACGCGCGCGCGTGTTGGGGGTCTGGCCCTTACCTTCACAGGAGAGGCACTATTTATGTAAACACTGCCAATGGCCTGATGCATATGAATGTCTTTAGGTCACTACAGTTTTACACTTATTTTACCAGATTGCATCCTGCCTGATAATTTACTCCACTTTCTTGAAAACATCAGAAGGATTCATGTCCTCAGCAGTGTTTCCTATCTTCACATATAACTCAGAGAGAAAAAGAAATCCACGAAGTACTCACCTCGGGATACTGTCTCAGTCATTCTGACTATTTTAATTTCTTTGGGGATAAAGTCTTCTGATTATGTAGCCCAAGGTGGCCTGGAACCTGAAATATCTGCCTCGGTTGCCCAAATGTAATCCCCAGCTGGACCCTACTTACTTGTCTTTATTAGAAGCCATAGGACTTGGAAAGCACTCATTCATGGGAGCAAAAGACGGTGAGGGAGTCATATCATGGGGGAAAATCATGTAATCAGCTAGCCACTAATTGTGCTTGCTATTTCCAATGTACTCTTTCTTTGCTTAATTCAGTAAACAAATCTCTAGTGTATCATGCACTGTGCCAGGCAGAGCCCGTGTACAAGTGTAAAAAGGAAATAGCACATAACCCCAGCCTAGACATGATGATGCAGTCCAGTAATGGAAAGTCTGAAGCAAGAGAATTGTTTGAGCCCAAGAGTTTGACCCAAAGTGGACAACATAACAAGACCCTGTCTCAAACACAACAGAAATCAACATACTCTGGTGTCAGAAATCAAGTAGGAGCTCAAAACCCCAGCAGCAGTGAGTGGAGTTGCATCTATACAGTGTGCAGAGGAATCTAAGGTGGAGGTTGGCTTTGGGTGCAGGGCTTCCATGGCAGACTGCGGATGGAAATGCTATCAGACATCCTAGAGAAAGGCAGAAGCAGTGGAGAGAGTTGGTTAGTACACAGGGATGGCGGAAACACTACCTGTAATTGAAGCAGCCACTTCACATTGTGAGTAGGGTGTCATATAACCCAAGGTGTGCAGACCTACAAGGCAAAACAGTTTTTGTCGCAACCCCATAGCACTAGCCAAGTGCTCAGTGATGTGATAGGTTCTGTCCTAAGTGTTTTTCTTCTTTTGTGTGTATGTGGGTGTGTGAGGCATTATGCATGTGTGTGTGTTCTTATGTGTACAGGCACATGCACAAGTGTCCTTCAGACACTACTTCTTTTTTTTTTGGAGTTAGCACTTCTTACTAGCCTGGAACTGGCTAGTGAGCTAGTTTGGCTGACCGGTGAGCCTCAGGATCTGCCTGCTTCTGCCTCCCCAGTCCTGGGATTAAAAGCACATACACCACAATGGTTGTTTGTTTGTTTACTTTGCCAATTGAGCTATTTCTCCAGTTTCTAAGTGCTTTTCTTCTATCACCACATTCTAGAATAGCCTTATTTCACAGATGGTGAAACTGAAGAAAATGACCCAAGGTACCTGGATGTGGTTACTGAGCGGCAGCGCCAGGATTCAAGCCCAGGTATCATAGCATGAATCTATTGTTATACTTGGCACCTTGAAGATGAACTCACAGCTAAAACCTGCTGGGTCTATGAAAACATAAAACAGCACAAGAATGATGAAATGTATGGAAGACTTCACATTGTAGAAATGCCAGCTAATAGAGAAATCTGAAAGGAACTTTAAAATAAGTTTGCTTGGGCTGGGTGTGTAACTCAGGGGTTGAGCATGTGCTTAGCACATGTGAGGCCTCATGTTCAATCCCTAGCACATACAATACAATACAATACAATACAATACAATACAATACAATACAATACAATACAATACAATACTAATGGTCAAAGAGATTTACAACAGGAGTAGGTGCTATAAGGTAGTTATTGTTTTAAAATGATATGTGTACGTTAAAAATAATCAATATGTAACTGGTAAAAGGAGAAAAATACCAACCAATGGAAGGATTCAAAAATAAGTTAGGGCCAGTTGATGAGAGATGAATGAACTAGGCTACAGATAAGAACATTATCCTTAATAAAAAACAGAGAAATAAGGATGGAAAAAACTAAAGGAAAGTTATTCTGCATGAAAGATAGGATGAGACCTTCTAACAAGTGTCAAATCTCCTAGAGCTGAAGTCACTGGTTGTCATGAGTCCTTGCACTTGGGTGCTGAGGAACTGAGCTGTCTCTTCAGGCTCTGTACCTGTGTTTTATACCAATAGTACAAAGGCTGTTCCCTTCACCACGGAAGAAGGCTGTTCCCCTTTCTTCCTTCTGTCTCCTCTTTAGCTGGTCTTTCTAGTCACTCTTCAGGTATCAGGTTGAATGTCATATCCTGAACCCCACAAAACAGGTCAGGTCCCACTGCCATACAATCCCCTTTAAGGAGCTTATGAAAACTATCAGAACATAAGAACCTCTGTCCTTATTATCCCAAAGGGGCTGCATTTCATCTGTGTTCTGACGGGTTCCTGGCACTCAGTGGACTGGCTGGCAGACGGGACATGCTTAGCGAGTTGAATGAATGAATGAATGAATGAATGCAATGAACCTGAGCAGATGAGAGGAAAATCACAGGCCTGGGAGGGACCTTGGGAAGCTGTTTTAACTCCTCCCTAGTTTATGAGCAGAACTATTGTATAACCTGCCTGGAAGAGTAAACTATGTGCTTTTCTTCAAACCACACTACAGTAGTTCCTTTTTCCTTTAAATAGTTCTTATTATTTGGAAGCAAAAGGTGGTCAGGAAGCTTTTGAGAATGGAGACAGGGTTCTTTTTGAAAATATGTAAAAATAACATCTAAAATCATTTCCTATTTTAGAAGAGCCAGGGAAACTCCCAGCTTCAAAGCAACCCCGTTGTAAATTCTTTGGTTACAGCAAAGAATGGACCAAATTTAAATGAAGATTCTCTTTTTTATTCCCTTCCTTAAAAAAATAAAAGATTGAAATTTAGGGTGATCACAGCAGTGTGTTAATATCAACTCACAAGCATCAATTATTCATTTTAAGAGCTGGTTATACTGGGGGAAAGGAAGAAGAAGACCATGAGGGCAGAGGAGGAGACAGAGGAGGAGGAGGCTGGAGGAAGAAGGGCAACAAGAACAAAGCGTGTGTAAAAATGCCACAGGGGGGGAAAACTTATTGCTTTGTGTGCTAAAAACAATGAACTGAAAATTCCTCATTAACTATGGCCAGTCGTAGAAATCAAGTAATCCAAGTTCTAGTTTCCCATGCTATGTTTCTGTAACCTGTGCTGTGGAAATACTGTACAGCATTTGGTGACTGTACATCCCTTCCCAAATGCATGGTCACAGTGATACCAGGCAGCTAGCTTGAAGTCGGTCACAGGAGGAGTAGTTCACATGATGCAAACTGACAAATGATACAAACAGGAGCTCAATCTATTGTTTCACTGAAGCTTGGCTAGGGTGCAGAAACCTTCCACCCACAACCTGCTTTGGATAGCCCACAAGCAAAGAACAGCTGGAACATTTTTAAGGGACACAAAGAAATGAGTTATTTGGCTGTGAAACCCTAAATATTTCATATATGACGATTTCTTTTCTTGACGCAGAGTCTTGCTACATGGACCAGTTTGGATTGTAACTACTGGGCTACACATTTTAATATGTATGTACATGTACATAGATGCTTATTCTTGGCAGAAATCATGTTGTTGAGCATTTGCCAACATGTAGACTGGCCACACCCAAAGGAAAGCCAGAAGTCTATGTGGATACCTTGAGTCTTTGGACAAGTTCATGGTTTCCTTTCTTTGTCAGCTGCTTCTGAGCAGACCTCCTAACCTGAGAGCAAACGCACATCTGAGTTGTTTTCAGTGTGTGAGTTATGGTGGTAAGTGCTGCCCTTGGGGAGGGGAGGCTGTCTAGTCGTTGAGGCCTCAAGTTGCCTGGGAAAGTCCTCAGGAAAAGATAACATTTCACTTTGGTGACAAATTTGTTGATTTTACAGATAACATCCACATTTTACCCTCGGAGAAGGCATATTCAGCGAGGACATTGGTTTTTATGTTTTCTCAGAGCAGTCATTAGTACAAATTAATAAATCTTTTTTGGTGAGGGAACATTGGGCTGTATTTTATCTTTGTTCAGCTAACAGAGGAAAAGGAATGCATTAGTTGGGTTCAGGCTAGAAAGAACATGAAACTTTGAAGTTATCCGGACCTGGCACGTTCTCCTAAAGTCATATGAAGGACTGGGGATGCTTGCTGGTTTTATGCATGAGCTGAGCGCAAGCCAGGGCATCCTTGCTTTCACTGGCAGTAGAATTTAGAAAACTCAAAAAATAAAGATACCTGAAGAGTCTGTTCACAATGATGGGGGCCTCACCCACAGTTATGCATTCCTTTGGTTCAGGGTAGGGCCTAACCATTTCCCAGGTGATGCTGATTTCTATTAAGGTAGCGCTTACTAAGCCACAGTCATAGGAAGAAAAGTCCAGTGTTCTAGCTACCTGGCTTCCATCACAGTCAGAGGCTCTTCCCTACGGGGCAACTTTGACAGTTTGTGCTCATCTAAGCAAATTACAAGATTCCTTTCTTTCACAATTCATACAAAACACAGCTAAAAGCCTGGAATATTTTATCTTGGTTTATTTCAGTCTTGGGTAAGGACAGAAATATTTTTATCTGAAAGTTGTCTGGACTCTCTCTCTCTATCTGCCCCCCCTCTCCCCCCCGCCCCCGTGTATGTGGAGTAACATGTAGGTGCAGTTGATTACTGTGTATGTGTGTCTGGAGGTCAGAAGCCAACCTTGGAGAGGTCCTTGGGTGCCTTCTATCTTTGGTAGATATAGGGGCTCTCAATAGCTTGGTACTTTACCAAGTAGACCAGGCTACCTTGCCAGAGAACTCACTCTGTCTCCCATCTCACTATCATTCAGATTATAAGTATGTTCCCCCTCCCCCTTTTTTGGAGACAGGGCTTCTCCGTGTATCCCTGACTGGCTGTCCTGGAACTCATTCTGTAGATTAAGCTGGCCTCGAATTCAGAGATCCACTCCCTCTGCCTTCCAAGTGCTGGGATTAAAGGCGTGTGCTATGGCAAGCCCAGCTTTTTCTGTGAGTTCTGCGAATCTGGTCCTCATGTTTGTGAGGAAAGTGCTTTTTTTTTTCTTCTTTTTTTTTTTATTGGAACTTTTATTTACATTTCAGGTGTTTTCCCCTTACCCCCTTTCCCCCCCTCCCTCCCAGGAACTCCCTATCCCTTCCCCCCTCCTCCTGCCTCTATGATGGTAACCCATACCCACCCTCCCAGAACCTCACCTCCCCACCCTCGAATACCACCCCCCTTACCAATCCCACATCTGATAGAGGACTAATATCCAATATATACAAAGAACTCAAGAAATTAGGCTCTAGACAACCAAATAACCCTATTAAAAAATGGAGTAAGGAGCTAAACAAAGAATTCTCAACTGAGGAAATATGAATGGCTGAGAAGCACCTAAAGAAATGTTCAGCATCCCTAGTCATCAGGGAAATGCAAATCAAAACAACCCTGAGATTCCACCTCACACCCGTCAGAATGGCTAAGATCAAAAAACTCAGGTGATAGTAGATGCTGGTGAGGATGTGGAGAAAGAGGAAGACTTCTCCATTGTTGGTGGATTGCAAGATGGTGCAACCACTCTGGAAAACAGTCTGGCGGTTCCTCAGAAAATTGGACATATCACTACCTGAGGACCCAGCTATACCACTCCTGGGTATATATCCAGAAGATGCTCTAACACGTAACAAGGACATATGCTCCACTATGTTCATAGCAGCTTTATTTATAATAGCCAGAAGCTGGAAAGAACCCAGATGCCCTTCAACAGAGGAATGGATACAGGAAATGTGGTACATTTACACAATGGAATATTACTCAGCTATTAAAAACAATGAAATCTAGAAATTCTTAGGTAAATGGATGGAACTAGAAAATATCATCCTGAGTGAGGAAAGTGCTTTTTTAATGTGTCCATCTCTCGTGGCTGAGTTCCCATTCAAACTTCCATAAAGAAGACTCTGAGTGTCTGATCTTCTACAGAAACGGTTACAGAACCAGAAAGTCCTAGCTCCAGTGTGAGGGTGGGTATGGGATTAGCATGCCATACTGTTCACCTTCAGTTTCCAGCAGAAAGTAGGAACGAAAGAGGCTAGAAGCATTACTTATTTCCAGGAAGGCAGGCAGGCATACTAGTGAGATTTCCTTTCTTTATGTGCCTAAGTGGGAGCAGAGAAAGACAAAGTGAGAAGGGCTGGAGATATGGCTCAGTGCTTAAGAGCACTGGCTGCTCTTCCAGAGGATCTGGATTCAGATGCCAGTCCCACATGCTCACAACCATCTAGAACTCTAGTTCCAGGATCTAATACCCTCTTCCAGCCTCCTCAGGCATCAGGTATATAGACATACACACATGCAAACACACCTTACCCCAAAATAAAAAATAAATAAATCTTTAAAGTGGACTGAGTACTGTAGTACCTCATTTGATTGGGGGTAAGGAGAACACACACCTGTACATTCACATGAACATGCTCATATGTACCTACAAACACAGAGACACACACATATACACACAGAGACACATACAGGCACACACATACGGAGAAAGAGACAGAGACATGGGCACACATGCAGAATGACACACCAGTGCACAAACACACATAAACACAATCATATACATGTACACACAGAGATGAAACACCCACACAAACAAACATGCACACATACACACACAATACACAAAGAGTGCCACACATACAGAAAGTAGAAGACAGAACTAGAGTCGGGAGAGAAGAGAGAAAATTATTTCATTTCTCTGAAGTTCAAGAACTGACGAAACTAATAAGTGATGGCAGAGATTGGTGACTCAGGTTACCCTTAAGGGATGGTTAGTCAGCATTGTGTCACTGTAATAAACACCCAATATAATCAATTTCTATCTCCACTGACTCTGGTGCTTGTCTTAGAGGAGTGAAATTATAGGAATTTTTTTCTTTCAACCTCACTGGATTTTCTAAATTCAAAAAGAAACAGTTAATAGGTACCTATGTCACAAATAATAAACTTAGCATGACCTTTATTTTTTAGGAAAATAGAGACACAATTCATAAAGCAAAATGCATAAAACCCACTACCATTAATTAGTGTATGCTTCATGATTATGTGTGCATTTGTGTGTATGTAACCAGTCAAGATCAAGATAAAGGCTGTTTTCATCTTCCTAGAAGGTTCCTTCATACCTCCAGTCTGTTCCCTGCTGTATCTTAAATCTGAAATGTTACCCAAAGGCCAATATGTCAAATATATTTGTTCCCTAACTTGCTACTACTAAAAGGTGGTGGGACACTTAAGAAGTTGTCTTTTGTGCCCCTCATGGGAATTATTGGCCTCAGCCCTTTCCACTTCCTGCCTCTTGTTTGCATCTGGGCCATGAGCTAAGCTGCTTTGCTCCACCAAGCATTCCCTGCAATGGCTGTTGCCTTGCTATGAGGCCCTTAAGGTAACCCTCAAGTCACCATCTTTACTATCATTAATTAATTTGGTTTGTTCTCTTCTCTCTCTCTCTCTCTCTCTCTCTCTCTCTCTCTCTCTCTCTCTCTCTTCTTTTCTTTTTCTTTCTTTCCTTCTTTCTTTCTTTTGTCTTTGTTTTTTGAGACAGAGTTTCTCTGTGTAACCATGGCTGTCCTAGAATTTGCTATGAAGCCCAGAGTGGCCTTGAACTCAGACATTTGCCTGCCTCTGCATCCCAAGTGCTTGGACTAAAGGCATGTGCCACCCTTCCTTAGTTTGGTAAATACTTAAAATTCAGAGAGATGGAATCATAGTTTCTCTCTCTCTCTCTCTCTCTCTCTCTCTCTCTCTCTCTCACACACACACACACACACACACACACACACACACATCTCTTTAGCCTGTTCTTAATAACATTAAGATTTACTCAAATTGTTGTGTACCATAGAATTTTATTACATGTTATTGCTGATTATAAGCTTACTGCAATTTCTCTGTTGTCCCTGTTGGTCATCGAGGCTATTTCCAGGTTTGAGCTATTAGGAGTGCCTCTAATTCCATTAAAGATTAAGATGTCTTCACAAAAATCATATATTGCCCAGGAGTAGCAGCTCCCTTTAATAAAATGCCTACTATGTGTCAGGTACTTTACTTTGTTTCAGTCTTCCCAGTATACCCATATCCACACTATCCTTTCAAAGAGAAGGAAACATGATCAGGGCAGGATAGAGGAGGGGGGTTGAATTTTTTTTGACAACTGACAATGCTGTTACAGTTGGGGGCACAAAAGGGTTAGTAGGAAACAGTGCTTGTGAAAGAAACCTGGAAACAGCAGAATGGGTAAGAGTAGCCCAATCCACTCGTAAAGCCATGAACGCCTATGACCAACAGAGAACTTTGAAGCATAGATCGCCTTTTGCAGGAATCTTCTGGGTAGTGGCAATGGGTCCTCTATCCCTTTCATGATCAGTCACTGGCTAGAAGCCACCCCAAGAACAGCATGACCCTGCTTAGAAGCTAAGGCAGACCCATGTGAGAGCTAACAGCTGGAGGCCATCAGCTACCCATGCTCCTCACAGTTGCACCTAGGTTCAAGTGGCACAACTTGGTGGCTGCAATATAGAATCAGCCTTCAGTCCCAGGATGACTGGTGCCGACACAAATGCAGGTGACAATGATGGGAGCAAGACATTATACTGCCAAGGAAGAAGTCTCAGAGGGTTTAGACTTCCAAAATCCCTTTGAGCACGTGTCCACTGAGGACTTCTCACTAGACCTTCCACCTCCAAATACTACCAAACCGAGGACCTAGTTCTTAGTACTTCAGGATAGACATGGGGACAGATGACACCTGAGGCATCACACTATGAGTGTCAAAGAAAGTTCAAAAGAGAACATTGTGGGAGAAACATGAGTCTGTTGGACTGGCGTTCTGAAATGCGAGCCTCTAACTATAGCTTAAACAGAGTCTTAGGGTACCATGAAATGTGCTGCCTAACTAATGAAGAAGTGCAGAGGATTTGTAAAACTCACGACCATGTGCTCAGAAGGAAGACTGGGGTCTACAATCAAGTGTAAGTTTCCAGAGAAAGGGAGACTGGCTCTGGAAACACACATGTTTCTACATAGTTTGTTTCACCTTGAGTCACTGGATATTATTTCAACAAATATTGACGAGGATGTGGAGAAAGAGAAACTCTCAGATATTGTCCGTTGGGATGCCTCATTGTGCAGCTTTTAGAAACAGAGTTTGGCAGTGCCCCCAAAGTTAAATATGGAGTTACACTATGACCCAGCAATTCTGGGGAAATTTGAAAACACAACCACACAAAAACATGTACATGAATATTCATAACAACGTTATTCACAGTAGTCCCCAACAGAAAATACCCAAGGGTTTAGCAACAGGCAAACATTTGGTAGTTCCATGATGAAATATTATTCAGCCACAAATAAGAATGGAGTACTAACACACACCACAACATGGATGTGTGCTAACAACACAGTGTTAAGTGAAAGCATGCAATCACAAAGCCTGCTTACTTTATGATCCCATTTATGTAAAATGTCCACATAGGCAAATCCATTTTTAAAAAATTAGTGTTTGCCAATTAGCTTGAGGGAGGAGGGACGCGGAGTGACTGATGAATGGGGATGGGGATTCTTTGTGGGTGATGCCAACGTTCTGGAATTGGTGACGATGGTTGCACAACACTGAATATGCTATGACAGGTGAATCACACGCCCATAAAGCTGCTAGAAAAAGTACTGCGGGTCACTAACCACGTGACGCTCACACCCTTGGCTTCCACTAGAGCTTCCCTGGATGGGTGGTCACTTTTATTCAATTCTGTTTCCTACGCCCATAAAAAAAAAAAAAGTCTCAAACAGGAATTAAGGTTAGAGCTGTGTTTTGTCTATTTGCTCCCAAGGCTCATTTTTCCAAAAGCTCTTTAGCACAATATACCATTTCTTCTGGAGAAGCCAGTGTTAGAAAGCCAATTTGGAAATGTGTCACTTGTATATTTATCACTCTCAATGTCAGTGCCTGCTGCAGAGACTGCTGGGAGAGTTTTTCTTTAAAAAAAAAAAAAAAATCCACCTGTGGCTGGAAGAAAAAATCTCAAGGACACTTGTGTGTTGTCATGTCTATGGCAACACAGATAAAGTTGTGGCCAAGAACACACACCTCAGAATGGGTAAAACAAGTGAGCTGGCAATACCTGTGAGGTATACATCAGACAGGGCTCTCCTACTCTGCTGATGGAAGAGTGGATTGGTAAAACCACTTTTATAATGGTTTCATGACACAGACCAAACTAAGTAACCCTTAGCCATTGGTTAGTCAACTTTGTGACAGTGTGACAAAGTTTAAATTGCATCTGTGGCAGAAAGGGATGTTGCTGTGGAAACGAGAGCTGGAAAAGACCTTCAGGATCATGCCCTACCCACCTCTCTCACAGACTCTTAAACTGACGAGGAAACAAAAAATCACAGAAGACTATGAGTCAGTTGATGTAAGAATTAAGAGTTAGGACAACAGTGCTATGAGCTGTTTTCTGTCTTTTTATCCTCATTTTCCAGGTAAGCAACCTAAAGCCTTATAACTACGGGCAGCGGGGCTAAGATACTGGCCTACAAGTCCCCTCCAGTCTCCACACCAGAAGCTGTTCCAGCTGTGGATGTCCAGGCGCAAGTCAGGGCTCTGGATTCTGAGCATCATGTTCTGTTTTGATTTCTTTCCCCTAGGAATGTCTCAGTCTTTTACCAAAAAGGCCATGGGAAGGAGAGGTGACAGACAGGTTTAGAGCTGGTCCTAACTGCCAGCTCACACATTCCTACCAGAATCCCATACAGGTAAAGACTTCAGCTTCAAGGCTGAAGGCAGAGGCTTCTGAGACAAGGTGAATGTTTTTTCCTTCTGGTTCTTCTCAGTCATCCCGGGATTGGGGCAGGATGGGCTAAGTGCCCTCCAAGCAAAGCAGAGGCAAGCCCCTCCCCATCCCTTCCACGGTCCTCAGTGAGCAGAGAGCACATGGACCCAATGAATAGCCCTATTTGCGCTGGACGGCAACAATGCGGGATAGCCTGGTGACAATGGCTCAGGCCTTGGGAAATAGCTTCACAGAGTGAACCTCCTAAGGTGAGACCTAGGCAGTGTTTGAGACAGTGTTCTAGCCAGAAGAAGGGAGGGGAAGGAGCTGACCGTCAGCAACTCACATCCTGAACATTTGTCCCCAAGAGTAGGTAGGAGGGTGATTTTAGAGGCTACCTCTTTTCTTGTTCTTTCTCATCTTTAGGGCCCTTCTTTTATGCGTTTAGTGGTCTCTCAGGGTTCCACTATGGATACCCAGCATTTCCAAAATGCCTGCTATGTTCACTTAGGGATGACTTGACTCATCTTCCTGCAATGAGTCCATTTTCTAGTACAACTGATTCCTGAGCTAGATGGCTTAGGTTGAAATCCAGGCCTCAGCGTTCTCCAGCAGTGTGATACTGGGCCAGGTACTTTATGTCTCAGCTTCTCAGTTCTGTCACGGATGAAATCAAGTTATCAAGAATGCTACAGGGATGTTCAGCCTAAGAGGTGACACACATAAAGGATGTGAAAGCTTGCCTCGTGCAGTGGAAAGTTGGATATAAGCAGGAGCTATGGCTCTCACATGTGAGAAATGCCGTGACTAGAGAAAACACAGGATTTTGTGGCCTCACAGTGGAGAAAGACTAGATCCAACAGAAGATGTTAAAGAAGCCTTTCTGAGGGAAATCTGAAGGATAAAGTAGGGGCCAGGATGGAGATATATAGAAGAATAAGCATTGGTGACAGACAGAGCAATATGTACTATGACAGAGAGGAAACTGCTGGACATAGGAAAATTGTGCTGGGGAATACTAATCTAGCAGGGTTAGAACTGGAGATGCTAGGAGGTAGAAGACAAGGCTAGGAATTGTGGGTGGGTATTGGCTACAAAGGGGACCTTTTCAACCTAGCTACTCTCCCTAAAGCCTCCTTTTCTCCTCTGAGTCAAGCCAGCCTGTTCTTGGCCTTGGGGTATACCCTGGATCATGATAGAAGCTTGGCATGGGTTCACAGGAGGCGGCACCCAAGTGCAGGAAATGCCGGTGGTGGGGATGGCTCTGCATCCGGCTAATGTAACTGTCACGTCAGTCTCACCACCCCACCCCCACCTCGGGAAACACATTCTTGTCTGTTTCTGGAAAACATGTGTGAAAGCAAAGTTTGGCTAGATGGCAGATGAAAGGGATTTTTTTGTTGTTGTTGTTGGTGTTCGTTTTAACAATAAGCATCAATGGCCCAACTCTTGTCACCTGGGAGCCTTCAGCCAACCTTGAGTGTTCACCTGAGAAATGGTTCTGCAATGCCCACCTCCCCTGGGTGGTCCTATTCTACTTTGGGGACTGTCCCTCATACAGTGGTTCCCTGGTGACCTTCCTGCAGAGATCCAGCAGGCAAAGGGGAAGCAGCTGCCTCATGCTTGAAGAATGCCTAGTGAACCCCCTCCCACCTCCAGCCCTTGGCTCCCAGAAGTCAACAGCTCTGCTCTTCTGGGCCAATGTTTGCAGAAAATGTTTGCAGACTTCATAGCATGCCACTTTCAAGAATGATTAGCAGTCAGGCAGCCAATCTTGGACTCCTATTTGGAGAACACAAACCTTAAGAAGGTGGTGGCCTGGCTGGGCACAAGGGTAGGGATAGAGGAGGTCAGGGCTGTTGACCTCAGCAAAGCCCTCAGCTTCCTTAGCTGAGTTCAGTGTCAATGAACTCCAGGTTCTGAGGCGATCACCAAACTCTCCCTGCCCTCTGTGGCCTCGCCTCCCGAAAGCAGTTTCTGTTGGCTGGTCTTTTGTTACCCAATGGAACTAAGTCACAGCTTAGTCCCCAGCCCTGCCATGTAAACAAAGACAAGGATGTCTTTGAGCAGCTCTTAGAGCTCAGGCCAGAAACAGCAGTTTCAGGCGTCCTTTCCATCTTCCCCCATTGTCTTGAGGCTCTGGCATTCAGACTCTTTTCCCTGGTATTATCACCTAAGGACATTGGTGCATTTCAAAGTTTTCAAGCTCTGCCCCAGCTCAGGTCTGGCAATTTCACATCTTTCTGTGAAGCCTGTGGTCTGTGTGCTTAGCAGTGCTCCTCGCCAGCCAAGCGTAATGATTACCCAGTCTCCTTGGTTCTTAGAAACAAATTTAATCCTACAGAAAGACACTCCTGTGACAGGCTGAGGTCTGAGCTTGCCAGATCTCCTGGTTTTGCCTATGATAGCCCAAAAGTTGAAATTTTTATCAATCGACTCCTTTTACCAAGTGCTTTCCATCTTGGTGAACTGAAAAATAGCGAAACAGTGTAGAATGACAAGAGTGTTTTAGCAAAATAAAACGTAAGAGAAATCAATGTGACGTGTAGCACTTTGGTCTGAAAAATCAATTATACAAACAGTACAGTAGAAAGCTGGTTTAGTGATAGACAAGCAAAAGAAAAAGATGTGGGGGTAGGGATTAGGAAGTCTCTGGTGTATGTCAATACATGATGTCGCCAGTGTAGCAGAAAGCAAGAGTGGTTTCAGAATAAGAATTCTGCCCTGACTCCAGACGTTAAACAAAACTGTGTTGAGTCAACTAGGTCGAATTTAGAGTATGACCAATGGATGAGTAAGAGGATAAAGTGATGTAGCTTGTAACAGGTGTGATGGTTAGGCCTTATCTTCTCATTAGACTATGACTTCAATTGTTATGTCCACTAGCACATCCTCAGCATGTAATATAGTGCTTACCAAAGAGTATATGTTCAATAAATAGAACAGAATTTCTTGAATACATGAAAAAGAAAAAAAAATATTCTCAGTTGGAACATTCAAACTCATGCAATCCTTTCCAATAGAGGTGATCCACCACTGAAGGGGCATAAGGACAGGATGACAGTCATGTATTGATGTGACCTCAGTGGGAAGGTTCAAGAATCACTGATGTTCTTGAGGACATGTCCCTCAGACTTACACTACTATGTCCACTATGGAGAACAGAGGGGCAGACAGGGAATTCTGGGATGCCCCAGGACCTTAGCTGACAAGGTTCGCAGAGGCACCAGAATCCCGAGTTCTCTCTTATGCTTCCCTACTATTTATAGGTTACACAGTGTCTTTGGAGCAGCTGTAGTGGCTGTACTAAAACAGCCAGTACTCAGTACTCTTGCTCAGTCATGGGTTGGTGCTGCTTGTCAAACCAGCTGCTTAAAGTCACATCCCTGTAGTCCCAACAATACAACCCTCCTAAATGAAAACCTCAAGGAAAAACTCATGATAATGATGAAGGGAAGAAATTCATTCATAAGTTCTTCACTTCAGACAAACAATAAACAAACAAACAAAAAAGAATTCCTATTATAGCAGTCAACAGGCAAGGGGCTAGCTGCTTACTGGGCCGAAGTAGCTGCTGTAGAGTGCTCTGTAACAACCAAGTGCTGGGAATGAGGACGGAGGCCAGGCTTGAGACTTCAGAGACTGAAGCTTGTGTGCTGTTCATTAGAAGATGTAGTACTGTTATGCTTTGTCCCCACCCCCATCTCCCCACCCCAGGCCCTGGAGTTTTATCATTTTGGAGGCACTTTCAGCTATACTCTGGTTTTCCGAGGGCTACAGTGAGAGTCACAGTCTTTGTGTAAGCCATGAAAGGGTCTCACTGTGTCTGTCTATTTAAGTTGAAACCACCCTTTGGGGGAAAGGTGGGTGAATGAATCTCTGTGGGGCAACTTCTTTAAAAAAAAACAAGGAGAGAGAAAGAAAGAGAAAAAGGGGGGAGACAAAAGAAGGGTAGATGGTAGGAATGGAAAGGCGAGTAAGTTTTTTGGGACTGGAGTGAGAAAGAAAATTATCCATCCTTCTGTGGACATTTTTTTTCAGCTAAAAAATTCTGCCTATAGTTGGGTGTGGTCGGTTACCTCTATATTCCTAGCACTCAGGAGACAGAGGGAGAAGTGCCGTGAGTTTGAGAGCAGCCTGGGCTACAGGGTGAGTTCCAGGCTAGCTGGGCTACAGAGTGAGACACTAGTTAAATGCCAAAGGGAGCCAGTGAGATACCTTAGTGCCTGAAAGCATTTGCCAGCAAGCCTGCTGACTTAAATCTGATCTCTGGGATCCACGTGGTGGAAAGAAGGAACCAACTCTCACACGATATGCTCTGACCACTACAGCATGTGCCATGGCACGCAACCCAAGTTCTACCCTCCCCAAATAAATATAAATCAACCAACCAATCAACCAACAAACCTGACTAAAACAAAACAAAATAAGGTGCACTTCCTTCATGTGGAGCCTCACTATAGGTCTCCAAATAATATTGCAAAAGGGACTTTAGTGGACCAACTGATCCCAAACAAGAGTGGCATAGAAGCAGAGCCCACCTTGGCTTCCAAATTCCCTCACCTAAGGTAGTCTTCCTAGCAGAGAAAAGACATTAAAGGATAGTGTCAAATTATTAGACAGATTTTTGGATGGTAGGGCTGACCCTATCTTTTTATCCAATTAAGTTTGCATACACTACTTTTTGTATACATGCATGGAGGGAAGAATATCTTAATTCCAGAATGAGAGCCCAGAGAGAATCAATCAAACAGACCTAGGTCCTGTGAACCAATCACCCAATGTTCTTCATTTGTCTCTATTTTCTTATTAATGAGGAGAAAATGTCACTGAAAATCTAATGCAGGGCCTGGAAACATTGTCCATACAATTTTCTAACTCTCCTAGGATGAAGGAAAATGATGAATAGATGACTTCTATCCTTTCCTTTTAAGGAGATCCACATCTGTTGGGTATGATTTCAACTTCTCATGGAATCGAACACATTTGCCTAAGACACCAAAATCTTGGTCCAATATCTGACCTGAGAGCCACTTACGGTATGGACCTTTTGTGACATTCACAAATTTAATACTGTGGGAAGACCCTAAAGTAACCCAAAGGGGACAATATTCCCCTAGGGATTCTATCTTTGGGATAAAATGTATAAAATATTCTAAATATTTGAAAATATATTTCTTAGTTCCTTACTTCAGAGCCTCTTGGGAATTTTGAAACAGACTTAAGGGATACTATTTATCTTTATCAAGTCTAGAAAACCCTATCCAAATGCTATTCAAGAATGAAATGAAATAGTATACATACAAGTAACAATACACAAATTGAACAGATTGTATGTATATATAGAATATATATGTGTATATATGTATATAAACATAAAACAAAAAGGTCATGAATTTGTTTGGTGTGTGTGTGTGTGTGTGTGTGTGTGACAGAGAGAGAGAGAAAGAGAGAGAGAGAGAGAGAGAGAGAGAGAGAGAGAGAGAGAGAGAGAGGATACATGAGAGGAATTTGAGAGCAGAAGAAAAAGGAAATGATATTATAATTTTCAAAAAATTATATCAAAAATGAATGTAATAGAAGGTTAAAAAGTGAGAGATGCTGTCTGAGACAGTGACTTGGGTTCAACCATTTCCTACTGCTTATATTAGTTTTGCATAGATGTGCCCCAGGATAGAGTCCACTGAATGCTTTGGAATTTTCAGGTTATAGAAGGAACTATTTGGTTGTATGGGGGGAAAAAAATATGATTTCCCATATTAGCTTCTCCTACTTTTCTCTTTCTATCTTTACAGCTAGAAATATGGACACGACACAATCATCCAGCATAATAGAAAACAAAAAGATCTTGGCAAAATCTCTGCTCCCAAGACCCACAGGACAGCGTTTTGTGTATATTTGAGGGGGAAGCAGGGATCAGGTAAAGAATGTTTATTGTCCTCATTTTTCAGCAGAGGAACTTCAGACAAACCCAATGATGTCTTAAGCCTCCATCACCATCTCAGTCCTCACCGAGGAACACAACAATCCACCCCTGAGAACTAGGATCAGCAGACTTTGTCCTGAGCCCATGGACAGCCCTATTGTTTCTGTTCACGGCTGAGTTGGCTTGGATTCAAGAAGGAGAAGTAAGGAAATCCCATCTGTGCTGCCGCCTGGCCCCTTCCGCCTTTCCTGTGCTGGAACTGTAGACAAAGCAAGTCCAAGACAGAAGCTGGTGAACTTCACTTGTCTCCCAATAGGCCCCCGAAGCATCTCTCTCTGACCAGGATACAAATAAAAGTGGCCTTTTCCGTCCTGCCTGTCTGGATCCTCAAAAGAGGGAAGTGCAGTAGGCAACTGATACAGAAATTCTGAGTTTATGAGATTCCTTCAGGGGCTGGAGGAAGAGTGTAAATTCCCAGGTTGACAAGATCACCACATGGTGCTCAAGTGTGACGCTAGTCTGGCCTCCTCGCCAATGCTCCAGCCAAAGGTACAACACAGACTAGGTTAATTTGGGAACAAAAGAGGCTTTCTTCGGCAGAGTGACCTTCCATAAGTCACTTAACCCTTCCCCGTTTCTTGCTGCCATGTGACTGAAGCCATAAATTATTACTTGTGCATGTTTGGTTGTTCATGAAAGTACAGAAAAAGGGGTGAACTTGTACCGTTACTCTACTAAGGAAACTTTGTCCATTCAGAGCCAGGTTACAGAGTGGCCTTTATTTTAATTAAAAAGCATCTGGAAATGGAAAAGCCTCTTTGGCTCAGGCCTCCTTGGAGAAGAACCGAGGCATGTCATCTGGCTAGGCCTCCTCATGGCTGTCTCAGTGGGAGCTGGAGAGGGAGCTGCTGAGGCTTTGGCACATTTTTTGTGACAGGAACAGATAAGCCCCACCAAATGTCCTGCTCCCTTGGCTGCTGTTAGGAGCCTTCTCTAACACACCATTCTCAGCTAAACCCTGCAACAGCAGGCATCCTCAACAGTGGATCTGCTACCCTGGCTCTGAGGGAAGTGGGGAGGCTTACTTGAAGCTTATATCCCCCAAGATATGGTTGAACAACCAAGTGCTGGGATATGTTTCTGCATTCTCCGTCACCCAGTGCTGACAGCAAAAGTATTTCTAGATATCTTCCTGTGCCCGGGGTTTTTATGTAGGCAGACTCTCTTTTCACAGAGCCCAGGATGACTGGCCAGAATGGAATGCTCCTCAGATGGGGAGACACAAAACCTGTCTCAACCCTGATTATACCTTCAAAGAGGTCCTTTGTCTTGTCTGGGCTTTGGTGTCTATATTGGGAAAAATATAGCTGTGGGTCCTAACCAGAGCTGATAACAGAATCTGCTCCACAGAACAGTGGGTAAGAGGATGGATAGTCTAGGTTTAAGTTCTACGCTCCACCATTTTCTATGTGGGTAACCTTAGGCCAAATGATTAAACCCTGTGTCTGTTTCCTCATCAGTGAATCATGTTATAACATTCAATTGTGCACACTCATGTGTGCGCAAGTGTGTGTGTGTGTACACTAAGTCACAGCATGCACAACTTGCTGACATTGTTTCTCTCCTTTCACTATGTTGGTCCTGGGGATTGAACTCAAACTGCTACACTTGGCAGCAGGCACCTTCATCTGTTAAGTCATCTCAACAGCCTGAAATAGGATTGTCTAAACTTAAATACTTAATTTAAATAAAAACTGAGGGCACAACAGGCAGGAACAGTTACTGCTACATATGTTACAAACTGTCGTTGTTTACAATGTAGATTTGGGGACCGTGCCCCAGGATATTTGATTTCATAGATATAGAAGGAGCCTTTGTAATAAGAAGCTTTAAACTGTTTCTTCTTCCTTTAATTTCTTGCAAGTAATGAGACGCTATGATCTTTAAGGTGGATGAACATGTAGAGAGTTTTCTATGTATATAAAAACACATACACATATGTGTGGAAAGATGACCCAAGAATGGGTGCCAGAAAGATGGCAGTGGTTTGAATAACAAAGATTTTTACAAAAAGCCCTTTAAATGATTCTAATGCCGAGTTACTAGGTGGTCCCTCCTATACAGCTGGGAAAGATGTTTATTTGTTCCATAAACATTAACCAAGAAACCACTGTGAGCCAGGCACTGTGCTGCTGGGGACACAAGAGTGACTAACTCAGACATGAGATATTAAAGAAGCAACCATATAAATATGGAGTAAACTAAACAAATATCTGACGTAATTCCAGTGAGGAATAAATGATCAGAAGAAATAAACTGAAACAAGGTGTCTCTCAGGATCCTACCTCTGTGAGGGGTCATCAAGGAAGCCTCTTAGAAGATGTATCAATAGCTTTGAAAATCCACGTTATCACCTAGAACAGCTAGCTAGGACAAAGATACTGAGAGAGTTGGCTCAGCAGTTAAAAGCACTTGTTGCTCTTGTAGAGGGCCTGTGTTCAATTCACAGCACCCACACGGGGCTTACAACAGTCTGGAACTCTAGTCCCAAGAGATCTGATGCCTGCTTCTGACACATGACATACATGTAGACAAAACACCTTCCTGTTCCCCAGCTGCCCTCCCCACCTAAACATTCACTCCAGCATCCCCCCCACCCAGCAGGCAGCCTGAACTTCTCATGATTCATACCAGGTTATGTCACTCCCTTGTCAAATGTTTCCCGTCTCACAGAGACTAACACTCCCTCATTCCATGGCCACAATTCTCCCATGTGCTCTGGTTCTTAGTACCACTTCCAAACTCATTCCCTCTGCCTCTTCTGACTTTGCATCTGTGACAAAATACCCAACCAAAACAACTTAGTGGGAAAAAGGGTTTTTCCCACTTTGAGGTTTGAAGGCCAGGCTTTCAGAAAGCCATTCTAATCCCCATGCTGCTTCTCAAATATGCCAAGGACAATTTTTTTCTAAAGTCATTCTTCTTGTGCTTCCTTCTGCCTTTAACGTGTCTCCCCAACCTCTCTAGGCCTTGCTTTAGTGCTTCAGTGCTCTACTAGGATGTTGGAAGATTTTTAAGATGTGCCTTGAACGTGCTGTCAAAAGTAGAAGCTTCCTTGGGGAGGGTGGCTGGAGATAGTAGAACAGGTGAAGGACTTACCAAACAGGGATGAAGACCTGACTTCATCCCCAGCATCTATGTGACAAGTTAGGTGTGGCAATGTGTGCTTGGAACACCAGCACAGATGATGTGGAGTCAAGAAGATTCCTAGGGCTCATTGGCCAACTAGTTTAGTTGAATCAGTGAGCTCTAGGTTCAGTGACAGACCCTGTCTCAAACAGGAAGGTGGAGAGCGGTAAGAAAGACACCTCACAACGGCCTCTGGTTTCCATGTGTGGGCATGCACGAATGCACATTTAAACACACACACACACACACCACACACACACACACACACACACACACACACACACCTAGCAGCTCCTAGAGTTTTCAGTCTTCTGATCTTCTTTCCTGGTCTCACCACTCACTCCCTGATCTTATATGTTATGTTGTTGCTCTTTATTAACTGTCTCTTTATCTATGCTTTGCTGTGTTCGCCCCTGTAAAATCAGCACCCATAATGCCTTCTGTGTCTAGGCGTGAATGGTGGGCTGGACGATGTGCCTTGGAAAGATCTGTTCTCCTTTCCCCTCCTACTAGTTCTCGTCCTTTTTCCAAATAGTCCCCATTCTACTTTCATAATTTAAAAGGAAATCTAAATTATATATATGAAAACCATATGCAACATTTTGGCTTTCTGAGTCTCAAGTATTTCACTTAACACAATCCCCATTGTCCTACAAATCACGTAATCTCATTCTCCTTTATAGCTCACTAATACTTTATTTTGTACATATACAACATTTTATTTATCCATTGTTTTAAAAAGAAAGAAAACATCTGACTTCATGCATTTGACACTTGTGTGTAGCCTTTTAAGGAAATTTCTTGGCTCAGAGTTTGGAGAATCATTGTCTGTGTATATACATACATACATACACATACATACACATACATACATATGGATCATTGACTGGAATTAAACTTTACCTTTGGTTGTCTTAATTAAAACAAATATCCACGTGTCAAGTGTCTGTGCAGTGTACTTTTAATTAGAGTAGGACAGACATGCTGCTGCTAACACACGTCTGAGAAGGTGCTGTACTTTTCCAAATGTCCTGGTGATTTCTTCCCTGCAGAATTAATCAAGCCTAACAGAGAAAACTGCAAAGAATATTCACATCCAAAGATCAACCCCCTCACCATACTGGTCAGCTTGCCGACTTACAAGGCCTAAGTCTTGCCCAGCATTAAACTAACAAGTTTAGGGTAGACTCAGGATCAGATTTCCTTGTCAAAGTCAGTAAGATTGTCACACAACAGGGGTGCTTGTCAGAGAAATATGGGGTCCAGCCTCTTCTCTGGGTTTAAAGTTGCCCTAGCTGCTCTCTTATTAGGGTATCATTGCTTCTAAAGGGCCCAGGAAAACAAGAAATTTCTTTCCCTCGGAGGACCTTCCCTAGTTCATTAGTGGCCATCAATAAAGTGAAAATAACCAAACGACATTCCCTAAGCTCTCAGAAGATTGTGTGGGATAAGAATTCAGTGATCAGTAAACATTTTGATTGTGAAAAGGAAGGAGATAATGTTGGGAAAGCATTTCGTGAAGTGATGCAGCTGCTTTGTAGGATAAGCAGAGAGAAGCAAGATGACCGTGCACATGGGGGAAGAGAGTGAGCTAAGGCACAGGAGAGGAGTGGTGATATACACATAGCATGGTATAACCCCCGCCCCCCCCACGCACATTCATGAGTTCAACAACTATGAAGCACCTATGCTGTGCCATGTCCTAAATATACCTATTTTAAATTTATTATACAAAAGACCACACATTTAAAAGAAGGGTGAAATGGCAATGCCCAGGCATCAAGAAGGCAAAGCCGAGAATGGGGATAATATAATATGCTCCTCAATGAAGACACACACAGTTTTCTTTTATTCACTGATGACTTATAAATGCTAACCATCACCCTGGCACTTAGTAGGAACTCAAAAATATTGATTGAATAAAATGAATGTGCCACTAATAACATTATGGTTGGTTCTAAATGTCCCCCAGAGACAAGGGGGACAAAATTCTAAGTCCAGTGTTTACATCAGGTAATTTTCCTTATTGGATTTCAGATTCCCAGGTTGGTGTTTGTTTGTTTGTTTGCTTCTTTTGCTTTGAGACAGAGTTTCTCTGTGTAGCTTTGGCTATCCTAGAACTCATTCTGTAGACCAGGCTGGCCTCAAACTCACAGAGATCCACCTGCTTCTGCCTCCTGAGTGCTGGACTTAAGGCATATGCTACTACAGCAAGGCATATGAACTCTTCAACTATGAAATCAGGATATAATTTGATTCTTGTTCAATTCATAAATGATAGAGCTAATCTAAGAAACTATGAATAAAATTTCAATGCTTTCTTCATGCCTCTCTCCATATCTAGAATTTCTATGAAGTCTCAGAGAAATCTAGGAGCACATAGTCTCAAAATTGTCACCTTTACTTGTGATTGAAACTACAAAATTGATTCCAGGATTGAAGGTTGATCAGTGAAATGGGATTTAGCTGAGTTTCATGGACCCTGAAATTATCCTAGCCCTTCCATGGCCTCCCCTCCAAAATACGACGAGACTACCTCTCTCCATCATTGTTGACCTACTCATGCTCCAGCATAAACAGCAGAGACAGAAGGATATAGAAACAGAAAGACACACAGATAGACAGACCAGAGAGAGCCGGGCGGTGGTGGTGCACGCCTTTAATCCCAGTGCTTGGGAGGCAGAGGCAGGCGGATTTCTGAGTTCGAGGCCAGCCTGGTCTACAGAGTGAGTTCCAGGACAGCCTGGGCTACACAGAGAAACCCTGTCTCGAAAAACCAAAAAAAAAAAAAAAAAAAAAACCAAAACAGACAGAGAGAAAGACAAACACAAAGAGGGGAGAGTAAAGAAGAAATTTTTACAAACTGATTTATATGGGACCACTAAGGAAGCCTAGAATATGGATTTCTGTTCTGATAAACATGGTAGTTGGCTTTCACCATATAATGGTCCAAAGATCCAAGTGTCACAAGTCCTTTCCAGCATGAATTGCCAGGGGTTTTCAGACAGTTGTCTTGTATCATTTATCTTTCTCTGACTAATTCAACTCATATTGAAAACAGATGATGGGGACAAGATTTGGTAAAAGTGAGGGTAAACTTCTCTCAGAGTATTATTGTCTGTAACACTGAACTTAAATGTGGAGTGCCCGTGTGGCTTGAAACCATCCACACTACTTACTGTGGCCAAAGGTTTGGGCGGACACTTACTTTCCTACAAAATCCGGGAGCTGACAGAAAGTCAACACTGGCTTTGTGCCTGACCTCATTTGTGTCCATGTCAATCAGTGCCAGTACCAAGCATAAGGCAAGAAACTTATACAAGGCATCTCCAATCATGTTGGCATCCATCTGTAGGAAAAACTAAAGTTGGCAAAGCCATTAGTGCATCAATATACTATTTGGCTGGAATGACTTAGATTAGAATGCCAAGCCAGAAAGAGATAGGGTAAGCTTATGACCTGGGTGGGGAATTGTCCAGATCAAGTAATGATCAGCCTTGGACAGAGGAGTTGACTAAGAGAACAGGATGGAGGATGGAACTTCTATATGATGTGCAAACGATGCACAGGCTTACCAATAGTTAAATTAAGTTCCAGGGGGAAAGAGGCCACCTGGTGCTAAAACTTTCTCCGCATCACCCTTAAGAGAAGGGCCCCTTGTACAGAGCACACATGACCCGGTGCTCAAGCACATGAGGGCAAATGACTGTCCCTCCAAAACTTCTAGTGGGCATTCAGAAATTGGCATCATTTAGGAACCACAAGAGTCTAGGCATCAGATATAATCTTTTTTAGAGCCAGAATATTAGCAACTGTTCTTGAAAAAAAAAAAAAAAACACTTTAAGCCACATGTGGTACTATATGCCTGTAATTCCAAAACCCATGAGGCTGAGGCAGGAAGTTGAAGCTGAAGGCTGAGGCAGGAGGATCTAGCATTTGGGGTTACTGTGGTTTCATAGTGAGTCCTGTCTCAAAAACATAAAACAAAATGAAACACCTGCAGTTGACATTGTTCAGGGTCATTTTCTTTAGCAAGAGGCCATGGATATGGTGGAAGTGGCAGTCTTTGTGACTAATAAGCCTGCTGTAGAATTTTAGACAGCATGATACTGAGAAGGAAAGATAATTAGAGTCCTACAGCATAGTCCATATATAAAACATATGTAGACAGCTGTCCAAGTCAGCTTTGCTCAAACCTAACGCAAGAGACATGTCTGTCAAATCCTACTATCTACAGGGCTATCTGTGGCTTGGCCTATATGGAAGAAGGATAGCCATTCCCTATGGGAAAAGGCAATGGAAGAGAACAAATAATTTTCTCTTTATCATGGAAGGGCACTTAGCCCCTCCAGTAGGCCTCAATAGGGCTGCTGTCTGTCTCTCTGGAGCAGTAACTTTGTCCCTGCTGACTGAGTGGCCATGTGTCATGTGCACTTCCTGAGAAACAGGCTCCAACTTGTGTCCCTGCTATATTTGAGTTGTTGAAAGTGGATCCATCAGGAACTAGCCATCTGTAGCATTAGATTGTCGTTTTCCAGGGCTGAGGCTTAGAGTGAAATAGGAGCTGAGCCTAGTACCAGATTCATAGGAGCCCTTTCTCAAATTCCTCAGCCCAGTGCTACTGTCCTTTTGCTTAAGTTAGATCCCAAAATAGCTTCCAGACTAAGCCACAGGCCAATGGATCAGGAGGTGAAGCAGGCAAATATACAGCATACAGCAGGCAGACAAGATGGCACGACTTCTTTTTGGTGAATTCTAGGGAAATACTGGTTGTTTTCTATTTCTAGGACAATTTGTGCTAGGCATCAAATGCCTGGAAGAATAGGAAGGTGGTGTTTTAAAAAGCAATTTAAGGCAACATTAAAAGGCTGCTTCATGTTGGAGAAGTTGATATTTATTTTCCCTGAAAAGGAAAATTCAGTGTTTTGTGCATTTGGTTGGGGGCTGTGTGAGGGAGCTGAACCACAATAGCTCTTTGACACTCTAAAGGCTTGTGAGCCGTTATCAGGCCTCTAACTCAGATTTCCCCTCCCTCCTGAAGAAGGACTAATTTTGAGACAGACATGCATTTAGCAATCTGAGGGTCCAGACAGACAGAAGACAGAAGACAGAAGACAGACATTCGTTTTATCTTACTTAGAGTGCAGAGGACTGATTCTCTGGCCTAGATTGCAACTGATCTGAAGAGAACAATCTAAGATGACAGACACTTTCCAAATAGCTTTGGATAAACAAGTGAGTCCCCAAAGCCAGTGAAGACACTACTTTGGAATATGAAATAAAAGTCAAGAGGTCATTAACCAGAGTTCTACTGTGGATGAGGTTACAGTGAATTGGAAGCCAAGAGGGCTCATTTAGAGGCCATCTGAGTTTTAGCCCATGCCCGAGTCACTGCATGACCTTGAGGAAATCCATCTTTCCTCAAGATATCTATATTCATCTTCTACACAATTAAGGGTGGGACCTGATGACATAGTTCTTTCCAGCTCCAGTGTTCTGTGGTGTGGAGATGAGAAAGTTGGTCAAGAGTAACTCTGATGTAGTTTAAGAAAAATGCATGCTTAAGTCAGAATCTAAAATATAATATTCTTTATGAAATATATACCTACACTTTAAGAGTCAGAAATAAATACACTCAAATGATATTAAAAACATATATCTTGTGGCTGGAGCAACTCAGTGGTTAAAAGTACTGGCTACCCTTGCAGAGGACCCAGGTTCGGTTCCTAGCATCCACATGGTGGCTCCCAACCATCTATAACTCCAGTTCCAGGGGATCTGATGTGCGTTCCTGGCCTCTGTGGACACCAGGCATGCACATGGTTCACAGACATACAAGTAGGTAAAATATTTATGCACATAAAATAACATTTAAATTAAAAAATTATTTTAAACAATCCATGTCTGTACATCACTGTATTAACAGTTGTCTTTCCATTATAACTGTGTATTTTTAAACTATTCTACATTAGCATATAATATTTGTGTTGAAGACATATGCAATTCCTACTTTAATGACTGGGTAAAAATAAATGATGACTGATGAGACACATTACATAAAGACAGAAACTCTTGCAGGGGATAGTTAAAAAACAGGGTAAGCAAGGAGGCAGACTTCCTGGTATTACTTTTTGTAGGATGCTCAGCGTTTGGTATGCCTGGTTTTGCCACGTACCTATCACTGTATGGCAAACAAAGTGGCACATTGGAAAGAATACTGGGCTTGCTTTGGTTTCTTATTGGGATCTATTGTCCTCTAAAGCCTTCCCGCTCTAATCTGTACAGTCAGGAGCATAGTGCAACCATGTTTGTCTCAGCTATAAATGAGATAGGGCATATGTCAAATCCCAAACTTGACAGTCTCAATTCACGACCATTGTTATGAGTTTTAAGAGGATCTGGCATGGGAAGATGGAAGTTATCCCATGAAAAACCATACCCAGAGAAAACCTCCCCTCCCCTCTCCTCCCCACCCCTCCCCACCCTTCCCCTTCCCTTCCTTCCTCCCTCTCTCCATCCCTCTTGTTCAAACATCTGAATCTCTGCTAAAACTGCTATTCTCCTTCAACTCAAGACAGTTTTCAATCACTTTGCTTCATAGAAATCCAGGGTAAAATTATTGGGGTTACAAAATCCAAAAGCTTCGTCAGCCACGCTTAAGGGAGAAGAAATCACTTTTAGTTCATTGAACGAGCGTGCAGCAGGCCATAAAGCAAGCTTCTTCCCTTTCTTATTTGATCAAGTTAGATGGCGTGATGTGCCATTCTGATATGAGTCACTGGAGCAGCTGCCATACAGTATTCATTGCAGAGGAGCTGGATTCCATACAAGGTGTTCCCAAAGGTTCCTAACCACACAGCCAGCCAGCAGTTCTTTGAAAGGTTGCATTGGGTGACAAGGACACTAAATCCTTACGTGGATTACTGGTCCAAGAATGGACAACTGGAAATTACACCGTGGTTTTGCTCTCCTCTATTTCCAGAAGAGAGAAGTTTGAATTATTCACAGGGGTCATCCCCACCCTTTCCGTGATGTTTTCTGGCTTTGAAGGCACTTACATGCTTGCTCCCTCGTGTCTAAAGCCTTACGCCACAAGTTCTTTATGAAAACAATATGTCTTTTAAATTAACAGTAAATAAAAAGGAGACTGTCACTGGAACATCATCCTGGGTAAAGTATCCAGATTTAAAATGAAACTTTGATGACCTCCTGACCTCAAACCCAAGCTTGGAAACTACTTCTAGCTGCTTGGAAACTATCTCTACTTGGATCGTCCACAACAGCCTGCACCTCATTATATCCAAAAGCAAACGCTTCATGGTTTTCGTTTCAGTTGAGGGCACTACCCCATTGTCCAGGCCAAGGAAACCTTGAGTTGGAGTCCGCTCAGACTCCTCGTCTTCTTTCACCCATCGTTTCACAGAGAGCATAGTACCCAGCGCAGCGGCTGACTCAGAAACATCCTATTGGCTAACAAACTGAGAGTGTCTAGAAATAAAGGGAAAACTGGACATTAAATAAGCTTATTTGGGGTTGATGTTTTGTTTGTTTCAGAACGTCCTCTGACTAAAATCAGACTTATGCAGAAAAGTAATGGCCGAGCCTGTGCATGTGTGCTTTACACTTCCTAAGAGCCTAAGCATCAGGCCAAGAGCTGTGGAAGACTGGCAAGAAGTTTCAAACCTAACTCCTGTTCTCACAGAGCTCAGGATCTGCCTGGGGAAAGCTACTGAATCCAGATGGAACACTCAAGGAGCAATGACTTCCCAGGGCAGGCGTTCAATCCAGGTGCACTCTGAGCAGGCTGCACGGTTAAGACTTGAGCTAAGCCGTGAAGGAAAAATAGGATCTGAAGAGAGAAAAAGAGGAGAAGCCAGAATAGTTCAAGGGAAAAGAACAACATCAGACATGGCTGAGGCAGTTACCCATGTGGTATATTTCAGCTGGCCCACTGAGACTTGTCTCATCAGCTGCAAGAGAACTCTGGGAAATTGCCTGTTTAGAATTCTGCTCTTTAGCATGGCAAACACACCTGCACTACTGTGGGTATGACTTCACTTGCACCTTGGGGTGCTTTAGTTAAATCAGAATACTGTCTCTGGAACAGCTACATAGATGGCTGGGGGATGGACCTCTGGTTAGCGGAGGCCCAAAAGGCAACAATTCTGGAGCTTTAGAAAGAGTTTGTACTGAGAATCTAGTTAGTAGCCTGAGGTCCTGGAGAGGGTAGCAAGTAGTAGAGTGTTCAATCATCAACAGGGACATCATTTTGAATATGAGGAAGGCAGCACGTCCTTGCCAGGATCTGTTTCAAGTGGTGTCTTCTGTTGGTGTGCTTGGAAGTTTTGCAAATCAGAGTAACATACACATCTATATTAGAAAAGTGTCAAGCTACCCTATTAGATAAAAGAAGATTTGTCACAGATGGGTTATTCCATTTGACGTATACTTGGTAAATGAACCATGTCAGGCATGGAGCTGTGGTGCCTTGGAATCAGGGCTGGAACATGCTTTCTGTTTTCCTTTACCTAGGTTTGTCCTCTCAGTCACTTCAAAGTTTAACTCCGAAGCTTGATCTCAGGTGGGTGTTGGAGGGAAGTTTCTTCTCAAAGACTATCGACCCCCGGGCCCCCAAGACTGCTGCATTTAGCAGAGACTGCTCTAGGAATGGTTGGGAGTTCAGAGGAAGCTGGTCTGCCCTCAGGGCTGCACTTGGGGCACCTCTTCTTGGCCAGCCTTCCATTCCCTGCAGCCATTGCACCAGTCAGTCCCTCCAGCCAGCCTTTGTTTGCATTGGCACATCCTCAGCTAACTTGGGCAAAGATGCTTAGGAAAAAGAGGTTGGCTCTGGGTCTTCAAGAATGAGCTATGACATAAAAGCCCATCCACTTTTCTTTTACTGTTTTCCTCCCACAGCAGGTCCATGCCTACAATTAGAGCTACTTGGATGTTTGTACTCCAATTAGGTACATTTGTAATCAATCTCTGGGGTGATTCATAAATGCCCACGTTATGCTAAGCTCTGGTAGTCAGAGGAAGTGAAAGGTGGAGACCTCTCTTCAGAGAAAACATTTAATTTTCAAGATGGAGGAGAAAGGGGTTAAAGACAAGTTATTGGAGCATAAAGTGGGGATTGTCTAACAATGACAACAGTGTTTGGAAAAACAAGAATAAGATTCATGTGGGGAAATGGTCCAGGAAGGTCTCCAGTAGGGAATGACTTGAGCTGTACATGATAACTAAGCTGAATTGAGTTTGGTCAGTTCGTCACTATTTCTAAGCTTCATGTGTATGACTGTGGGTCCACACGTGCACATGGTGTGCCTGTGGACATTAGGGGACAACCTAACCTTCAACCTTGTTCAAGATAGGGCTTTTTCTTGTAGTTGTTTGCTGTTGCCTATGTGGGCTTTCTATATAGTGTGATTTTGCTATTTCAGCATTGTTTTCTCTTGTTTCCTTTGGTCTGTAGGCCAGCTATCTTTGAGTTCTTGATTCTCTTGCCTCAGGCTCCTGAGTGCTTATATCACTAACATGTACCACCACATCCAGCTTTCAATGTAGCTCATAAGTTCAAGTTCACTTGGTTCTGACTAAAGAAATGGTGATAGGACTTCTTGTTGGAGGAAAATTACCCATGTTTGACTTATTGGAAAATGCTGTACATTTGTCTCCAGTGTAGAACCCTCCAAAGCACTTTTTTCCTTCCTTTGGTGTTGGGAATCAAGTCCAAGGCTTCATACTTGCTAGCTGAGTTCCCAACTAACAGAGATGCATTCTTAGCACCCAAAGGAATTGCTGAGGGTCTGTTTGTCTACAAATGATTTGTTTTCCTTAGCAAGAACCTAATGATTCCTAAGGGAGGACCTGGCCATTCATTCTTGTTTGGTTTCTTCCATTGGCATGAAAGTTATGTGAGCAGAGCCTATGTCTTACACTTGGTGTCTCTCCCACAGTACCTCATACCTCTTAAAGTCAGTCAAAGTGGCTTAAAAACCAATAGATCCATAACATGCTCATGTCAAAGACTACTAGACACATTCGTTTCTCCAGCAAACTCAAGGTTCATGAGAGTTATGGATGTACTGCCAAGTTCCCCTGAAGACAGAAAGGAAGATTCATGCTATCGTGTATATCCCATGACTTGCTGGCATCCTCTGTGCTATTTCTAGAAATGGAATCTGTCTGTTACCACCCCAAGCTTGGTCATCTGAGCACCTGGCAGTTGTCTATTGATGCCTGTTCAGCTGTCACCATCTTACCCCTGGTTCTGTTTGCTCAGGGTGTTTCCTTGAGCAGCCCTGACTATTTGAGTCTAAGTTACAGCTGTCAGCATTTCAGGCGTAGCACACGTGTTTCTAGAATTAGGTGGAAATATTTGAAGCCTGAAAAAAGTAACTATAATGTTCTGAGTATGAAAGAAATATTTAGGCAAGTATTAACTGGCAACACACACATACTAAAAAGAATTGAGTCCCTGGTAATAAAAGGAGAGGACAGCAGAGCCTAGTCATCTTGGGTTACTTGCATTTTAATAGTAGGGGTTATGTTACCAAGCTATTTATATAATTTTTATTAGCATGTCATTAAGGAATTGCCCAAACATGGTAAGACTGTTTGCTCTAAACAGTGATATGACAGAATTGACCAAACACATTAATTTTATTCTAAAAGAAATGGATCTTCGATGTAAAAGGTCACCCCAATTATGTGTGTCTGAGGGATGCTTTGGAAGTCAAACTGTGTCTCTTGACCACATTCTTTTAAAAGTTAATAACTTCTGGCCGGGTGGTGGTGGTGCACGCCTTTAATCTCAGCACTTGGGAGGCAGAGGCAGGCAGATTTCTGAGTTCGAGGCCAGCCTGGTCTACAGAGTGAGTTCCAGGACAGCCAGGGCTACACAGAGAAACCCTGTCTCGAAAAAAAAAAAAACAAAAAAACAAAAAAAAGTTAATAACTTCTGATCTCCAATCTTGTAGGGACAATATAGATCTAGAATAGTTATGCTGTAGGTCTGAAGCAAAAGTGTTAGCTGTTACTAGTTCTCTTTGAGACAGGCTGAGGAAAACATAGAATTAGTTTTCTGGAACACCAAGACACCAATACAAAATAAATAAGAATGGAAACGTCTTCAACTCTCAAGATCAAAGTGAATCTAGTGATCTACTAGAGATCCAGTTACTCCCCTTTACATTTAGACATTCTTTAGGATTCCTTTATTTGGATCTGATGGGGCAGGGATCTCTAGCCTCGCTTCAGTTTTGCATTTCATTGAATTGCTTTTGTAATACGTGATGGAACAGATGAAGCAACCCCTAATTAACAAAGCCACCATCATCCAGACCTGCTGGACAAAAGCTGTTGTAGAACTAAAGGTTCTGGAAACAGAAGAAGTAGTTGTGGTGCCAATGAAGTAAAGGCCATGATTTCAATCCTTAAAAGGAGTGATTATCTTCATTTCTTTCCAGATGATTCTGACACAGAGAGTCCTGGGATTATGCTTTTGGGAAACACTACAGGAGAGACTCAACCCAGTTATTTCTACAGTCTAAAGAAAACTAAAAGCTTAACAACCATCACTTTTAGTCTCTTTTGAAATTTGACTTTTTGTGGAATCATGTGCCTCTGTGATCATTCTGGTACTATTTCCTTTCAGTCAATAAATTATTGATAAAAAGATTACTGAATTAGATCATATGTTGGAGACATGCTAACTTAAATCTTCGGCCCTAGTGCTGCTTTGCAGTCTAATCTTGACTTAATCAGTTAGTTATTTTACCCTTTTGTAAACTGAAAATCCATCTAAGAAACATCTGGTACATTTTGGATGAAAAGCATTTGCATCACAGGATTAACTTTCCTCCTCTATCTATGGTTGCCAGATTTAGAGAAAGAAGAGAAGGCATCCAGTTAAATTTGAATTTCAGATAAACAATGGCTGATTTTTGCTGTAAGTACGTATACTTGGGGGTACACTTGCACCATGTATTTTATTGATTATCTGAAATTCAGATGTAATTGTCTGTTCCTGTTCAATATTTTATCTGGCAATCCTGTTCGCACCACCACCTTTTTCCTGGAGCTTGTACTTTCTAAGACTTGGGCAAGAAGAGAGACTTTTGTAGCTCAAGGCCAAGAAGGAAATGAGTACTCGTTTAGTGTAATACAGGAAAGGAGAAATGCTAGAAAGAGATTAACTGTCCACATTGGAGAAATCTAGGTTTGGTCCAGTGATGGGGAGGACAGAAAATGACTGGGCAAACACATGCATGGCATCCCAAAGAAGGCACAATTCAAAAAACACAATCCAACATAGGACTCCACAGCCTCAGAAAGAAAAATCAAAAACTAAGGACATCTTCAAACAAAACACCAACAACAATTTCTACTTCCATCACAAAGGAAATGAAGTTTTTCTACACCATGTAGCACAATCTTAGAGTCATAGCATAGCGTGGCTTCGATTTGAACTACTGAATCCATTTGCAACTAGGAGTAAAGGAATTAGATTGAGGGGGCTGGAGAGAAGGCTCAGGGGTAAAGAGCACTTGCAACTAGCGAACCCAAAGGAAGGGCTGTTTTGGCTGGGCATGGTGAAACATATCTAAGCCAGCCTAGACTACAAAGTAAGAACTTTCTAAAAGCAATAGGAAAAAGAAGAGGCGAAGAGAAAACAAGGCTAGTTTGGCTAGTATCTTTAGATACTGGCTCACTTTTCAAAAACTTATGATCTCCACATGAAATCAGTGTCATGCATACAGTTTCTATAGGACATCATGAACACATATTGAAGAGGCCAGGCTCATAGGTCGAATACAAATAAGCACAATCCCAAGCACATCGTGAAAACAAATAGAAAATTTTTGACACAATCAGAAAGAACAGACAGAGTACATGTAAAGCTGAGTGACATGAAACAATAAAATAAACTAGACTGACAGTAGGTAAGAAACAATGGACTTCCCATTAGCAACAATGGGACTCAGGATACAATGAAATGCTATGTACAAGGCACTGATGGGAAGTATTCATTCACTTACAATTTTGTATGGAGTTGAATTATCTGATGACAACAACAGAAAGACTAGAGTTGAGCTATCATCTACAGTGCATGTGGATGGTAATTGAAATGAAAACTTTTTTGTTACTTACATCACTTTTACACTTTCATTCTTTATTCATGTATTTACTAGGTGTGGGTGTCCTGAGGATTGAACTCCGGTAGGCAGTCTTGGGGCCAAGTACCTTTACCCACTGAGCCCTCTTGCTAGCCCCCAAAAGAACTATTTAAAGAAAGTGGACTAATATGAAGAAAGCTAAACCCAGAATACAGGGCTGGAGTTTAAAAAACACCTTCAGTAAATATGGACACATTAAAATAAGTCCCATTTGAGAATTTTTGAGATAAATAAAGTGGTCTAAAGTTCTGGGGACTGGAGAAATGGCTTGGTAGTTAAGAACTCTAATCTGCTAGAGGGCCCGAATTTAGTTCGCAGTACCCACATGGTGTCTCACAACCATCTCTAACTTCAGTACCAGGTCCTCCAATGCTTCTGGTCTCTGTGGGCACCAGGCAAGTATGTAGTATACAGACATACATATAAGAAAAATATAAAGTTTTAAAAAGTGAAAAACAGCCTAAAATTCTGATGACCAGAACAAAGCTATTCAAAAAAGATTCACAAATTTATAATTATTAATTTCTGTGGTATGAAAGAGAAGTGTAACACAAAAATATTTATCAATTGTCATATTAAAAAATAAATTCATTGTATTATCCATAGGATGAACAAAGAAATACATTTACCTAAGTTTCTATATGGTCATTGGGTACATGGAAAAAAAAAAACAACAAAAAAAACAAAAACTGAAGCAACTACTTAAATAACAGGGCTAAGTTCAATTTCCAAAACCTAGAAGAAGGCAGAGGAGAAAAAAAAATCGATCAATCCAATAAAGGCAGAAAAAAAGCAACTATATAAAATGATAAAAAAATAAAGATGAAAAAATCACAAAAAGGACACTGTAAAGTCTATTTAATTGTGCTTTTTTGTGAAGCATCACTGGCCCTTATACTTCAATACAGGGCCCTTATTCTTCAATACTTCATTCAATGTTGAACAGTAAAAGGTTAGAAAAGTATGAACCAGGAAAATCCTAACCAAAAGAAAGCTCATAAAGCTATATCTTCATCATATTTTAAGACATCTTGGCAAAAACCATTGAGACTAAATAAATCATTACCCATTGAAGAAAAATTTTCAACAAAATGGTATAATAATCCAAATATTATGTATCTGGCAATGAGAACATTGTAGCTATAAAGATTTTATACT
>JAJTUV010003086.1:0-35000 GCA_021653895.1 Mastomys natalensis | reverse complement strand
CCCCACCCTTTGGGCCCCCCCCCCCCCCCCTTTTTTTTTTTGGGGGGGGGGGGTTTTTGTTGGGTTTTTTCCCGGAATTTTTTTTTTTTAAAAAAAATTTTTTTTTCCCCAAAAAAAAAGGGGGGGAAAAAAGGGGGGGGGAAAAAAAAACCCCCCCTTTTTTTTTAAAAAGGGGGGGGGGGTTTTTTTTTTTTGGGGGGTTTTTCCCCCCCCCCTTTTCCCTCCTTTTTTTGGGTTTTTAAAAATTTTTCCCTTTTCCCCCCCCCTTTTCTTTTTTAAAATTTTTTTTTTTTTTTTTAAAATTTTTTTCCCCAAAAACTTTTAAAAAAAAAAAAAAAAAAAAATTTAAAAGGGACAAAACATCCCTTTTGGTTTTGGGTTTTATTGTTTTGTGACAAAGGCTTGCCACACATAACCCAGGTTGGCTTTGAACTTGCAATTCTTTGCCTAAGGCTGTGTAGTCCTGCATTAATAGTCACTGTGTTTGGCAAAGAATTATTTGAAACAATTAAGTGTTCACTACTTTGTCTATACAGTATTTGGAAGTCAAGTAGAGCAGGGAAATGTTTTCAAGGTCAGGGGAACATGCTAGTACCTTAAAAAAAATATCAAATGGAATGCTTGTTCTATTTGCTTGGAATTATCACTTCCAATATCTTCTGGTCAACTTCAGAATATGTTTCATATTGGAAAATCAAGGTAACATAGGCATGCTTTTCTCTGTATCTAACAGCCACAAATCCCTATTTTGCTCCCCCATAGGGATAGCATGCATAGTTCTCCAGTAGTAACTAGTTCCTTTTCTCGATTGATTCACAACCAAGACTATCTGTGTTCTAAGGATGCTACATGAGGTCTATAACACAATCACTCTATGAAACCTAATCTGGAAGCTATTCCTGATCCTACTCTCATTTCTAAGGAGTTTAACATATGATTTGACCAGTGCTAGAAGTGGTTGCTCCTGGTTGTAGAAACATTCAGCATTCTCAAGATCACATCTGTACTTGGAAAAATACTAGAAACAGAACAAACAGTATCCCTGTAATCTAAGTGGCAATCGCATCACAAAATTGGGGGTCAATTGAGCTAAAAATATGTTCACTTAAGTTCAGGAAAAGCTGCATCTTTTTAACCTATCTTGCCAGATTTTTCTCTCTCTACTCTCCCACATAACACAAATGCCATGGCTAAACTGTGATGCAACTGACAAATGACCTCTACATACATTAAATACCTTCCCAAATGTACTTTGGGAATACATGATTCTGGACATGCTATTAACTGAAATCTGGGCAAGACACATACTTGTAATCTTGGCACCTAGAAGGCTGGGGTAAGAGGACCTCATGTTTAAGGCCTGCCTGAATTACATATCAAGTTCTAAAACAGCCTTGTCTCTATAGCAAGTCCTTGCCTTTTAAAAAAAGAAGAGAAGAAAACAGGCAAATATAGGTGTAGTCAAGCTAGCTTATTATCCCAGCCTATTCAGGACAGAGGCAGTAGAATCAGGAGTTCAAGGTTATCCTTAGTTACATTCTGAGCTACATAAGGCCTTGTATCCAAAAACAAAAAATGACATGCCACCCTAAAAGACTGAAATGTAAGCAAGTAAGAGTAATGCATGTATTACCAGGAAAACCTTGAATCCACTTCAACTTACAACTAAAGTAAACCATCCAGAAACGTCAATCCCTTAACTACTATGTGTAACAAATTATTCATTAGCTGTGCTTGAAAATTGCTACTCTTGTCAAATAGGTGGTCTACCATGCTATCTCATGCTTCTATGTATGATATTTCCCTCTGTTTTGAAGGTTTTTAATGATGTTTCCAAAAAAATTGATTGAGGGAATGAATGAATGAATGAATGAATGAAGTGCTTGTGACCTCATAAGCCTCATGTTACATTTAGAACATTCCTACACTGAACCACGCTGTGCAGTAACAAAAATAATATCCATTATGAATAGTGAAGTCAACTGTGATTATGGGCA
Organism: Mastomys natalensis; assembly: GCA_021653895.1. Lineage (NCBI taxonomy): Eukaryota > Metazoa > Chordata > Mammalia > Rodentia > Muridae > Mastomys > Mastomys natalensis. Next base: position 33,003 of record JAJTUV010003086.1, on the reverse strand, counting down.
ATTTTCTTGACCAGAAAGCATAGAGCAGCAAGATGCTTTGCAGCTGTACATTTCTATTAAGAGCTGTTTAAATAAACATGAACCACGTTTGCCAGGAGAGACTGAAAGACATACACAAATTTCGGTTAGAAAATAGGTACATTCATTTTTTTCATTTGCTTTAAAATGTGCCCTTAAAATAATAATTACCCTGGGATGTCATTTTTTGACCAGCGACAGGGACCAGAAACAGTGACTTAATTTGGGCTGGGGTTCGCTGGGACATAATATGGCTACTGTGCCTGGAGTCTTTCTTGGTCATAAAAGCCATAAGGAAGAATGACATAATGGTGAGATGGTAAATCACAGCCCAAGCCATTTTGGTTGGCAGAATTTGAAAGATAAATAAACATTACTTCAGGAGCAGAGAAGACGTGCCTAATTACCTCTGTGCCTAGGCTAGGATCCCTGCGGCTGCTGTCGTTCCTGGACTCAGGTGGGTCCGTACAGACAGGGTTCACGTGTGCAGGATCCTGGACTGGTCCAGTGAGGAGGTTGGTTGGCTATGGATGTGGAGACTGGCCCACCTCCGAAAACCTCCTCTCCAGGGAAAATCAGGCAGTCCAACCGAGTAAGAAGAGAAGTCCTGAGGGGCCCCGGTGGAGCCTGGAAGGAGTGGGATTGGAAGAAGAGGAGAAGCTGGTCCCACCCACTCTGTCTTGGAAGTGGTGGGGAGTTGAACTGATTGCGTTTGCAAATCTCTGCACTTTTTACCTCAAGCCAGTCCAAATTCCCTCTCTCTTGTTCTGTGGTCACCGGGCCTGGCCACAGTTATAGCCTAAATGGGCTTTGGGGCTCATCCCAGGTGATCAGAGCCTGGGGATGGAACCCTACTCTTCTTGCTTCCTGTCTTTTCAGAGCTCAGAAACTTCCACCCTATTGTATTTTTTAATGACAGTTCCATCCCATCCCCAAGTGTTTCCTCTTTTTCCCTCCCCCAACCCCTGTCTCTTATACACACACACACACACACACACACACACACACACTCACACACACACACACACACACACACACACACACCACATGCACAGCCCTCATCACTGAAACTTAACCCAGTAAAAGATAACTCCTCTTTACAGGCCTTGGCAACTTTTATTTTTACTGTCTCTATAAATTTGACTTAGTCTGGATACCTCAAAAAAAAAAAGTGGAATCACAGAGTATTTGTTCTTTTATGAGAATTTGATTAGAATAATGCCATTAAGGTTCATCTGTGCTGTCTGTAGGCATGTGTCAGAATTTTCTTCCTTTTAAAATCTGCCAGGTACTCCCGTGTGTGTGTGTGTGTGTGTGTGTGTGTGTGTGTGTGTGTGTGTGTGTGTATACTACATTTTGTCACCTTTCCACAACCTAGAATCACTTGGGAAGAGAACCTTAGTTGAGGAATTGCTTACATCAGGTTGGTTTATGGGAGTTTAGCTAGATTGTTGACTGGTGTGGGAAGATCCAGCCCACTGTGGGTAGCACCACTCCCTCAGCAGGACTTGGCCAGCTGAGTCCAAGCATGAGCAAGCAGGCACTGTGGCTTCTTTTGCTTCTTCCTACTCTTGGTTAGGAATGTGACCAGCTGCTTGAGTTCTTGACCTGATTTCCCCTTGATGGATTGTAATTTAGAACTGTAAGCCAATTGAACCCTTTCTTCTCTAAGTTGCTTTTGGTCAGACTGTTTTATTACAGCAACAGAAATGAAGCTAGAGTACCAGTCTTCCCGGAAGAACTGCTGGGCTGTTTCTGTCTCCCAAACTTTTGTTAGGAACAGTCAAAGATGCCTCACCTTTGTTCTCCACAACCCTACCCTCTGGTCATCGCAGCCCCATGTACATTGGTCATACAGACCAGCTGCTAAACTTTAAACCTCCTTTATCTACTTAATATTGCGGTGAGTAGGTAATTACCTACTTCCTGCACTAAAAAGAGAGTTAATAATGAGAATCAGCAAAGCTAAGCAACTTGCCCTAGGATAAACAGTTACAAAGGCTGGAGAGATGCCTTAGCAGTCAAGGAACATGTATTTCTCTTACAGAAGACTGGAATTCAGTTCCCAGTACCATAAATGGTAATTCCATCTGCAGTAGGCTCCAATACTTCTGGCTTCCACGGGCACATACACATGTACATACCCACATATACACATACATAATCCACATAATTAAAAATAAAAATAAATGTTTAACAAAAGCCCAAAGACTTGCCTTACCTCAAAGTCCACATACTAGAGCCTCATGGTAGTGCCTGAAGAAAACCAAGGGCCACTTTGCCACCAATTATATTTAATATGGTGTAGAGTTCATTATTGTTGTTTGTATTTTTATAATTTTTGATAATTTCATACATGAGTTGTGTATTTACATCATTTCTACTTCATCCTCTTGCTCCTCCAACTCCTCTCATGTTTCACTCACCCATTCCCTAACAAATTGATGATGTCTTCTTTTAAAATGATTATTGTTAAACTACATACACACACACACACACACACACACACACACACACCACTGAGTCCATTTAGTTGCTTTAGGGATGACTACTTGCGATTGGGTAACCTATTAGGGGACTCATCTCTGGAGAAGCCTAAATCTTCCTGTCTCAGAAGCCAGCTCACTCATGAGCTCACAGGACTCGGTGGTATTCGACCCAGGCTAGGCCTGGGAGTGTAGAGATGGCATGGACAGGCAAGGTTCTCTGGAGTTAGTTTTTAAGAAAAGTTGAGTTGACTGTAGACATTGACAAGCCATCAGTATATGTACTTAGAAGGACTCTTTGGATGTAAAAAATCTGTCCAACTTTGGACAGGAAATCATTCCTACTGTTGTATAAGGCAGTACTGAAAACCAGTATTTATTTCAACATTGTTTTTTCAATGAGTAGAACATAGTAGAGATGAACTTGAATCCTGTTCTCAGATATGTGACTTTTCTATAGTTACTTGTCCCATTTTCTCTCTGGAAGCTCTCTGCTCTTGCCTACCTTGAGTGGATTAATTAATTGTAGAGGTGGCCAGCATTTTAAAAGGCTAGAAGAATTAGGGCCTGAGGGTTTGGGGCAGATGTTTATCTATTAGTGTCTCAATGCCTGAGTGACACTAAATTCCATAAATGGGTAGAAAGTCTGTGGGACTTTTATGACTTAGACTAAGGGAAGGGATCCTGAAGGTGGAGAAAAAGGAGCAGTGGGGCAGGAAAGTTGCAGATATAGATAGAAAGTCCCCTGCCTCAGTTTTGCCAGTTGTTGGCTACATTCACAGTCTTTCCAACACTGACCCAGAGGTTGGCCAGAGTGACCAGGAAAATGCTGGTACTTGGGCAGTGGCAGGCCCAGCTGGGTAAACAGGAGAGCAAAACAAGTCAATCAATCAGGGCTGGCTCCAGCCTGCCCAAAACCCCTCCTGCCCCTTCCTTTCTAGTTCCCCTGGGTCTCCTTAGCAAGCAAGCGGGCCCAGATGTCCTTTGATCTATAGGAAGGGTGAGCTCAGCCCCACATGTGACCCACCCCCAGGGTTCCTTGCAGGGGACCATGAACTTCACACATCCAGCTGCTAACAGAAAAAAAAAAAAAAAAGGCAGGCAGACATGGCGTGATTGGAAAACTTAAGACTGGCCTATGGCTAGGAGGGGCCTGGGTAACTGAATTCACACAGTCATGAAGATCAATGAGGCATGTTATCTACTCAAGCTTTGGAGCACGGGTTACAAGCTATATTAAGCACCCAAGGCCTGGTCAAGGACAGGATCAATCTCCCATTGACTCTTTCTTCCATGGCTTAAGGTTTTCCTACACTAGTTGGGCTTCAGTCTGGGCTCTTAGAGTTTTGAGACTCTCACATCCTGAGAGTAAATGGATAGCACATTCACTATTATGCCATCTTCTCTCAGATGGTCCTCTCCCAAGGGCCCATATGGTTTAAAGTTGGGTGTGGTACAGATCTTCTGACTGCTGTAGCTCCAGGATCTAGAAAGGTGTGCAATAGAACAAATACTCATCAGACACATGGAAGAATGAATGGATTGGCATTGTGAAAGAATTAAGAAGTTAGTCTCTGTGTATCAAGCAAGGTGCTTGTTGACAAGCTCAGAGATCTGATTGCTGGCATTATAACCATAGACCACCACACCTAGCTTATGTAATTCTGGGGATTGAGCATAGTGCATGCTAGACAAGCACTCTACCAATTGAGCTATAACCCCCGTCTGAAAGTTCCCTTTTGAAGTAGTCTTCAAGAAGTAGCAGTAGACTGCCTGCACTTGAGTAGCTTTTACCAACCACATAGATAATGGGGAAGATTCGCCTTTACTGGGATTGCCCTTCAGAGTGATAACAAGGTCTCTGGGCAGTGAGACATACTAAGATTGTAAAACCCTCTAAACGGCTAAATTACAGTTGGATTTTTTTGTTCATTTATTATTATTATTGTTGTTGTTGTTGTTGCGTATGTCATACATGTGTGTGGGCACACGTGCTACAGCACACATGTGGAGGTCAGATAATTTTGTGGACTCATTTCCCTCTTTCCATCCCTTACATGGGTTCTGGGATCAAACTCAGGTCACCAGACTAGCAAGGCAAGTTCCTTTACCGCCTGAGCCACCTCACCCTCATGCATTCTGATTCTTTATCAAAGAGAGCCTCAGTCTGAGTCTGCTGTCAACAGAGAAGCAGGATCCAAGCAGCAGTTACACACCCCTACTCCTAAGTGGAGTCTTTGGTTCTATAAACAGAATGGTCACCTCACTGTGTGCTTGAGTTTGTCAAATGTCACACACTATATGTCAGACGTGTGAGATTTGACATCACATGAGCAATATGGCACACATTTCCAAATCTATTTGAACTTCAAAAGACATGCCAGCCACTTTGGCCCCGCATAAATGTGTTACACTTTTGATCAGCTGGTACCTGATGTCCAAGAAGACTTAGAAACCTGTGTGTCATTTGAAATGCAGCCAGGAAAGTGAATTTGTGATGAAAAGTAAATTAACTCAAGTCCTGGAAAGTTTGAGTTCAGCTAGGAACACAAAACGGATGAGGTCAGAGCAAGTCTTAAACTCTCTATCTGAAAAGACTCTTGTGACATCGCGTTAAAATCTGGACATGTCATTAGAGTCTGGAGAAGGGAAGCCAAGAAGCCTTTTTTAAGGGGGAAAAGCCTCATCCCAAAGTCCCCAGTTAGCTCCCAACAATGCATAAGGGCAGACTGATTTTTCTAATCTTAGTGTATTTTACCATAATACTAAGGAAAAGAACCCTCAATAATATACAAGCAAACTGAATACAACCACATGTGGATAAAGAATAGCTTTGAGATTTCATCTAGATCTACAACAAGACAAGGGGCCCAGCTCTCACCATTGCTATGCAACATGGTACAGGAAGTTCTAGCAAGACAAACTCACCAAGGGAAGCATATGAACAGCGTCCAAATTGCAATGGAAGAAATACAACTACTGCTACTCAGAGATACCATGAGCTTGATGGAAAGAATTCCCAAGAATCTCCTCCCAAATGCTTAGAGCTAAGAATCAAGCTCCTCCGTATTGTAGGATACAAGGAAATGCAACAGACAACTGGATTACTATACACCAGCAGAGAACAATTGGAGGATAAAAATAAGACAACTGTGTTTGCAATGAAATGAACAAAACAATAAAAAGAACAAAACAAGGAACCAACTGCGTTTACCATAAAAAACCAATAAAAACGAACAAAAGAAGAAATCAACTGTGTTTACAATAAAAAACCAATAAAAAGAACAAAAGAAGAAATCAACTGTGTTTACAATAAAAGCAAAACAATAAAAAGAGCAAAAACAATTTCATTAAATTTAACAAGGGAAGCATGAGACTCAGATAGCGGAAACTACAAATTATCATTGAGAAGACTGAAGGAAACTTTTAAAAATCATATATTAATAGCATAAGCTAATGTTCTTTGCTCCATTTGTATACATACATGTAGGTTGCTGTGATCACATTCATTCCTTCTACTTTCCTTCCTCTTTCGTATTCTCCATTTTCTCCTTCCATATCCCTAATAGACTTCTTTTGCACCCCTCACACTCTTAATAGATGACACATATGAGAGAAAGCATATGATATTTGTGTATATGCATATAGCTTATTTCACTTAGCATAACAATCTCCAGTTTTATTCATTTTTCTACAAATTATGGTCTTCTTTTTGGTTGAATCCACTTCATTGTGTATGTGTGCCACAGTTTCTTTCTCTTTAATCTATTAATAGACATCTGGGTTAATTCCATGATTTGGCTATTGTGATAACGCTACAGTAAACAGGTGTCTCTAGGGTGATCCAATTTTGATCTCAAGAAGACTAACAATGGACAGGCGTGCCTTCTTTTGAACCAAAACAAACAAACAAATAACTTAGAATTACTAAAATACTACTTCTTTCCAAAACTGACCTAGAGGTACACTGCAATACTGAACTAAATTTGTCAGGTGGATTTCATGTGTCAATTGACATGTTGACCCTCCCACACAGAAATGCAAGAGATGGTTCAGTTAGATGGCTCACCGGGTGAAAGTGCTTGTCTCACAAATCTGATGACCCGAGTTCGATCCCTGGAATCCACAGGCTTGAAGGAGAGAACAATTTTTTTTTTTTCTTTTTGAGACAGTTTCTCCCATTGAAACTGGATGTCAATATTTTGATTACATTAGGTGCCCAGCAAGCCTTTGGAATTTTCCTTTCTATATCTAACCATCCAGCATTGAAGTTCCAACTTTTTTTTTAACCTAGGTGCTAGAGTGAGAACTGAGGCCCTTGTACATACACACCAAGCACTTTACCCACTAAGTTCTCCAAACTATAAATGCTTTAAAGTACTGTGTTTGTATGTTTTTAAAAATAAAATGATAGTGGGTAAACTCACTTTGGTATTTCAAGTTATTGAATTCACTTCAAATAAAATAACAATTCTATTTTAAATGCTAACCTTTATAATAGATTAGAAAGTAACATCTTTGCAACCATTTACACTTGTGATTTTGAAATTATATGATAAAAAATTTACAAGGAGACACAGTTATTAAAAGGTCAAGGATACTGTGATGTCACTTCTTTGGTATTCTTGCCAGAAAGGCCATAACTCCAAAGAGATTGTAAAATGAGGGACATTCCACAGTGTAGCTGCTGAGATTGTCTTAATTAGCAAAACGTCATGGAAAGAAAAAAACCAGACTGAGGACTTGTCACAAGTTGGGCTATTTTCTCCTAATCCTTCCATATACATGAATTGTATGTGGAGCTTTGATACAAATACTAATACTATTTTAATTACAAACCATGTTTTAAAAACCAGTACCATAAAAGACCATATCACCCCAAGGTTCTCTGACATTATTTTCAACTATGAGAGAAAATTCCTTTGTGTGGATAGACCCAAACTGTTACTGGACCACATGCTCAGTTTTGTCAGTAGGTGTTAACCATTGGAGGGGTGTGAAGACTTGCTCTCTTCTGCCAGAGTCTCTCCACACAGAGTAGGTACTTAAACCAGGCCACATGACCTGCCCATGAATGAAGCTGTGGCTTCTACCCTAGCATCACGTGACCAGGCTGTAGTACACTCATGGCCGATGGAGGACTAAGATGTCTAACTCACATCCCTTTTTAGAAAAAAACTTTTAATATACACACAGATATATGTTTTAATATTTATCATTGCATGTGTGCATAACTTATGAAGAGATGTTACTAGTTTACAAATTATAGTAATGTACTATATGTTGATATACTAACTGTGGAAGTACATAGTATATACAAAATAGAAAATGAGATATTGCCAGGCAGTGGTAGCGCACACCTTTAATCCCAGCACTTGGGAGGCAGAGGCAGGCAGATTTCTGAGTTCGAGGTCAGCCTGGTCTACAGAGTGAGTTCCAGGACAGCCCGGGCTACACAGAGAAACCCTGTCTTGAAAAAACAAAAAACAAAAAACAAAAAAACAAAAAAAAAAGAAAGAAAGAAAATGAGCTATTACATGTGCATTTTTGATTTGTAATTGTAAACAGGCACTGCTGAATCTACTTGTGTGTGTGTGTGTTATTAAATACAGGAAAAAAAACCTAAAGAATTAAAACTGATTTAAAAAACAAACAATAGCTGGGTGTGGTGGGACATACCTTTAATCCTAGTACACAGTAGGCAAAATCCGATGATTCTCTGTGAGTTTGAGGCCAGCCTGGTCTACAAAGCAAGTTCCAGGACAGCCAGGGCTACATAGAGAGACCCTGACCCAAAGGAAACCAAATGAAATAGAAAATAAGTTCTAATATTTTTTCTGCATATGAATATTCCATACCACTGTGGAAAAGTCACTAGATAGGAATATTGTCAATAGGATCCATTTATTGTCTTAGAAAGAAAGCCAGCACATCAGTTTTCCCTCACACACCTTCAAACTGCTATGACTGAATCCCCTTGGATCCCACCAGACATTTCAAAGTGACTCCTGCAAGGGTCTGCTGACCTCTGTGCCATGTGGCTGTCATTATACAGCTTGTATGTTGTCTATTAACTTGAGATTCTTGGAGCCTGTAGGCAAGAGGCAAGCCATTCATCTATCCAGTCCTTAACATAGTTAGCCTTCATTGTTCGAGGCCACTCTGATTTGTAGACCAAACACTGGCCCTGGAGGCAGAAAATCTGGACTTTAGTCTTTCCTCTGCCCCTTGTTTAATTGTATGACCTTGGACATTTATCTCTGTGGAGGAATCCTCGGTGTGCTGCAGGAGGCAGTGTGACCTGGCAGAAGAGACATATGCTCCAGAATCAGACAGGGTATGCTTATATCTCAAGCCTGCCACTCGGGCGCTGTGCCATTTCAGGCAAGCTTATCTTCTCTTGGTTTCCACACTTGCATGTTGAATCAGGGCAACACAATAACTATCTCACGGGCTCACAATGAGATGCTGTGAGTGTTATGAGAACAGACCCCAATCAATGTTTGCTGTGTATGAGTCCTTGGAAGGTAAGCAGAGTCAGCAAATACCAGAGCTCTCAGAGATCATCTGCTCTAATCCCCACTGTCTATAGCACACTGGGGACAAGAGACTTGTCCAATGCCATACCTTAAGTTCCATCTCTTCTATAAAGTGAATGGATCTGGATTCTCTGCATAGTGCTATGACCCTCTCGAGGCAAATTTCCCTTGAGCAACCTCCTAGCTTGTAATAAATGTTTAATAGCTTTTTAAAAATGGGAGACCAGGAAGGGAAGGCAGACTATGACACCAAACTAAGGCTCATAAGCCATATAAAAAGGGTTAGACATTGAGAAGGAATTTCTTTTTCAGTGCTGCAGATCAAACACAGCCTCATGCCTGCCAGGCAAGCACTTTACACTGAAGTACATTCTAAACCTTTGGCATTTACAGACAGGATCTCATGCCATAGGCCAAACTCCTTCTTCCATCCTCCTGCCTTTACTTCCTGTGTGCTGGGATTGCAAGCATGTGAAACCAAGTCTCACTAGAAATAATTTGACAGTGATATCCACCATCATGTGTGTTCATGGCTTTCTAGGGACCAGGTATTTTTCTAGCATCTATGTGAATGAATATATCTAATCCTCATAGCAATCAAATCCCCATTTCATAGTAGAGGAAACTGGACCTCCAAAAGGTTCAAAAGTTGCCTAAGATTATCCAGTAGGAGAGTTAAAATTCCAACCTAGGTAGTCTGTCCAAGAAAAAGGTCTCCAACTTGAGCAGATGTTCCAGTTACCTGGAGAGCTTGCTCACAGACAGATGGTTGAGTCCCACTTATGACTGCTGATTTAGTAGATCTAGGATGGGGTACAACTCTGCCAATTTGTTTTGAGATAATGGCTCATATAGTCAAGGGTGACCTTAAATGTAGCAAAAGTTGACCTTCAACTTCTGAACTTCCAACTTCTATCTCACAAGTGTTGGGATTATACACACATACCTGGTTTATGTGGTGCTGGGAACTCAGACCCAGAGCTTTGTGCATGCAAGGCAAGCACTCTACCAACCCGACCACACTTCTACCCCCAAGGATTTAACATTTTAACAAGTTTCTAATGACACTGATGCTGCTGTCAAAGGGATCACATTTTGAGCATCAATAGTTCTAAATTCTTTGTTCTTTTAAAAAAATTGTATAGTTATGATTAACTCATAATATTCTTGATTGAAACATTATATTTATGGGGTAGAAAACAATCTTTTGATTAACATATATGCTGGGCTAGGGACATAGCTTTAGTAGTTGAATACTTGGTTTGCCAAGCATGTGCAAGCCCAGGTTCAATTCCCAGATAAGGGATGGAAGAATAGAAGGATTGATGGATATAAAGGTAGGTAAGTAGATAGATAGATAGATAGATAGATAGATAGATAGATAGATGATAGATATACAGACAGAATTGATAGATATTCTTAGGTTAATAAGCATATCCATCACCCTCTACTTTTGCCATTTCTTTATGATGATATTCAAAACCATTTCCTATTATTGTTACAGTCACCTTATCTACAATAAAACATCAGAATTTCTTGTTCCTGTCCAATTATAATTTAGCACTCATTGGTCAACTTTTACTCACTCACCCTATTCCTCTAGCTCTTTAAACTCTCTGGGAATTAGTATTTGACTCCCTACTTTTTTTTCCTTAATATTCCACGTGAGTAAAACCATGTAATGTTTGTCTTTCTGCATCTGGCTCATTTTACATAACATAATGTCCTCCAGTTCCATCTATGCTGTTGCAAATGACAGGATTTCAGGTTGCACTCTTAACTACCTCTCTGCCATTATCCAGGTCACTCCCCTGAGAAATCTTTCATTGACTCCTCCATAAGCTTCAAGATAAAGTACAGATGCCTCCTTAAAGCATGCAGAGAATTTTGTGATCTGGCCTTGTTTAGCTTTCTAATCTCATTTCCTTGTAGAATCTCTTATATATCCTATATTTATCCTCTAAAAACTATTTTTCCCATTGTAGAATATACCCAAATATGCCAGAAATTCTCTATGGCTTCTGTATACATTTGCTTTTTTTTCCTCTAGGAGAGCTGTACCCTTACACATTCCTGCAAGCAACAGTTGACAAAGTCTCTGTATGAGTTTTGGCTCAAGCATTACCAGGGGCCATACTGAACCCCGCTGCCTACTCTCACCCACCCCTGAACTCCCCAGGCTTCCCTCTTTCACAGTCTTGCTCTCACAATAATACTATTCTCTCACCCCAGTTTCCTGAACAATCTTGAAGGATCTGTTTTATTCATTTCAGTATTCCCAGTGCCTGACTAATATCTGTTAAATGAGTATTAATGGGTGATACTTGAGAAACATTACAAGAACCCAGATGACAATATTAAAAGCTGCTTGGGGAGACTATGAACTAAGGGAGAAACAGGCCAACTGTCTCTTGCTCTAAGCCTGTCTCAGAGGCAAAGTATTCCTGACTGTTCTTCGTCTCGATGAGTCTCCATTTCTACCCTTTCTTTCCCAGGTCCCACCACCATCCAGTGTTGGAGACAATTCATTCTGGCCACACTTTCCAATCTTTCTGTTGTACATGTTCCCCTCCACGTTGACAGGAAGGCTGTCCCTTTTGCTCTGGAGGGAAAGCCTCAAGTTCCTGTCTCTGGCAATGTCACACAACTCTAGTTTCTAAGCAAGTATAACTGCCCCAAACTCGGGAAGTTAGGAGTGGAAGGAAATGGGTAAGGCCATCTTTCCTGGGTTATTTTATTTTTCCTCCTGCATTGTGGTTTGTTTTTATTAGGGTATTTTCTAGCCGTTTTAGAAGAATGGAAGGAGATCTTCTCTCATGCCTATAAATCTCTTGTTATTTTTTTCTCTTCCTGACACGAAGGCAGATAATGAATACTGATTGGCTTTGTGATTTATGACTTATTTGAATGGAGGTTGCTCAGCTAAGATCTAAGAAGCATCAAGAAAAGCTCAATATTTATGCCTTTCTTTTCCAAGTGACTGGCCTCGAGTTTCATCAAAAGAGTTGTTCAGCGGCCAAAGCAAACAGTAGGGAGACTTCTACTTTATAAACTATAGCTATGAGGTAGGACCAGCCACCTCTGCTAGAAGTTCAAATAGAATGTCTCTGAGCAAACAACCACTACACTACAAGCAGCACCCACATCAGACCTGGGAAGAAAAGAATCCAACTTGCAGGGTTGCTACATACCATACTCAGAAGGTCAAGTTTCAGAGGAATTTGATCCTGAACATAAACAGCCCATATACAGGATTAAGAACAAATTGTTAGAAAGTATAGCCACAAAAAAAGGAAAATGAAAACAACACATGAGAGAGAGAGAGAAAGAGAAGAGAGAGAGAGAGAGAGAGAGAGAGAGAGAGAGAAAACTTCAACTTCAAGCCCATTCTTTGTATTTTTTAGATAAATTTAAGTCACCCATTTAAAACATTAAAAAAGCTAAAGAAAAACGTATCTAAGAGCTAAAAGAACATATGAGAATAATGTCTCAATACAGCCAGGCATAGTGTCAAAAAACCTATAATCCTAGCCTCTCAGGAGGCTGAAGCAGGAAAATCAGAATTTCTGGACCTGCCTGAATTGCAGAGTGAGTTCAAAAATCAGCCTGGGAAACTTAGTGAGATACCATTTTAGAAAAGAAACAAGATGGCTGTATATGAAAACAGTGGTAGGTCATTTGTTTGGCGTATACAATATCCTGAGTTCAATTTCCAGCACTAAGGGAGAAAGAAAGAATAGAGGAACAACCTGGAAAGCTTAATAGCAGGAACAAGCCATTTGCTACATACAGACTTCAAGGCCAGCTTAGGCTACATGAGACCGAACCTAGAAATATTCTCCTTAAAACTATGCAGGCCATAAGGCAGCAGACTTGGATAAGATGTTCAAAGTAACTCCATTAGGGAAAAAAAAAAAAAAAAAAAAGACTGTTAAAAACAAGAAAAAAAAACTGTTAAGGTTTCTATGTCTAGTAAAAAAAATATTCCTTTAGAATGAAGAATAAATGAAGAGATTAAAAATTGAGAGGGTTTGCTATAAGAAGACCTGCATTACAAGAAACAGTGTATAAGAACAAAGAGTAACGATCCAGCTGTCTTAGAAAGCCATGGAAAACGCAGCTCCTTTGAGTGCTAACTACAGTTCTTTAAAGAAGATTAAAAGTCTAATTTAAAAAAGAAGTGATTAAGATGCCAAACTTTATATTGTGCCTATTTTACCCCCAATACAAATTTTACACACCACACACACACACACACACACACACACACACACACACACACTATGTACATATTTATGATAGGGGCCTACATAATCTTGTCAGAACCTTATATCATGAAATAAACAAGCCCATAGATATGTTTGAAATAAAAGGACACTAAATAGGAATTATAAGCCACTTGAAGAAATAAAGAAGGCTTGTAAAATAATCTTTAAAAGCATATTTTCTTTGGTTTTGCTTATTGACACAGAGTTTCATGTAGCCTAGGCTGGTCCCAAACTCACTATGTAGCCAAGGATAACTTGAACTTCTGATCCTTCTTCTCCTCCCTCCCTGTATGCTGGGATTACAAGTGTATGCCACCACATTTAGTTTATAGGTAAGGAGGTGTTGGAGTGAGCAAAGGGAAGGGGAAATATATTCATATTTTAACTACAGATATAATTTAATATATTAAATAAAATATAAGAGAAATTTAAAGGCTTTAAATCTACTTTCATAATCCCTTATCCTGACTATAAAAGAGTAGTGTATAGAGTGGTAATTACAAATCTATTTAGGGCACATGATGCACAAAGACAAGAGGAAAGCAAGGCAGGAAAAGGAAGTGCCCTTGCCTAGGGCCACAGCAGAGCTAAGGAGTAAAGAGTAAAGACCACGACTGAACACAAACCTGGTTGTGGAACTTTGAGAACTAGGGTTGAAAATGCTTACTGTGCTATGTAAGGTAACAATCCTGGATCGTTTTCCATGAAGCTGTCAGCTGGGGCTCTTGAGAGAAAGCTCACAACATCCCGCCAAAGAGGCTCCTTCCTTTGTGGGTTTTGTTGTATTCTTCATGCACAGCACAGTAGGGCACACCACAGATACTCAATAGTTCCTGCAAATGTGACTTACCTCTTTCAGGAACCTGAAGGTAATTTTTAGTGAAGAAATGGTAAGACTATCACTCATGAAGTGCTTCTCTCCCCCCACCTCTGTGTGTGTGTGTGTGTGTGTGTGTATGTGTGTGTATGTGTGTTCAAGTTATCTAAATTTACAACCTCATGAGAACATGAAGTGAATAGACATAATACCTATCCCATTTACCAAATGAGGAAACAGAGGCACCAACACACCGTAATTTACAGTGTCCCATAGCTAGTAAGTGACAGTTTCAATATGACCCAAAGCAGTCTCCAGTGTTGATGTCCTCTCTGCTTGACCATGTCAGTCAGTCCTGGCTGAGACTGCCTCCACTGAATATTCTAGTTCTCGAATGGGGTGGGGGTACAGGTATTTTGATATAGGAATATAATTTCAGGAGAGCGAGAAAGTTACCTTCTGTCTTGACGATCCCACTTGCCTTGCTGACCAAGGTCTGAAATTTCACTTAGGAGTTTGTTCCTTTAGCTTAATATCCCTGATTCCCAAAACACAGGCCTAACAAAGCATATAAGACTTTATGATGTGCTAGAGAGAATTTTATTGCCCACATGCAGACAGCCAATGGAAGATGCTATGGGAGAAGTCATGAAGGGACTGTGAGATCAGGAAGGACTGACGGTTCCACAGTAGAGAAAGTTAGATAGCTGCGAAACACAGATGTGACCATCCTGAAGACACTCAGCCTTGTCAAATGCCAGTCACTGCTCTGGAAGCTCATCAATTCATCCTCACAGGCAACACTGAGTTTCTCCCAAGGAAAGACTTTTCTGTGAGAGCCGCTGGAGAAAGGTTTCCCAGGGGGACTGGCTGCTGACTTCTGGGAGTTGTCTGTTTATGTCAGAATCCACTCGGTTAGGTTGGAATTGCTACTCAGCAAAATCCCTTCAAGTGTCACTGCTACCTGGGAAACAGGTCTTGTCTGACTGTAAAGTGAGCGGGGAAGGGAGAGGCAGAGGTGGGGTGGCCTCTGGGTGTGAGTGCAGGTTGCAGCTGAGAGCTGTGATGCTGGGATGGGGGGATGTGCTTTTGTGTGATCTTGGCTCTGCCCTTGAAACCTGGATGACCTTGAAAAAGTCTCTCCAGCTGCGGCTCTCTTTTTTTCCTGGTGTCTCTGTAATGGGTTCCATGTCTGTCTCTCCCCAAGCTCGGAGCCACAGAGCTGTTGTCTCAGGCCTGGCCGAGTTCTCTTCCAGAGAACACTTACAAAATGAGACAAGGCTTATCTTTATGTACCTGTCCATAAAGTAACCACTATTCTGCCACCTGACCTTGAAATCTATGCTCCAACCTATTCTGGGTTTGAATTTCATCATCTCTACTTCTAGTGTCTGATTTTGATAAATGTGTCTAAGCCTCTGTTTACTTATCTACAAAAGGGGTATATAGTTGTACTTACCTGTCACATGGAGGATTTGCAATACACCTGGCACACATTTAATATTTAGCATAAAACACTCAACTCTTAAAAGTGAGCAAATGAACAGTGGTTAGGTTTGATTTCCAAACTCGGGCCGTTGTGTCCTTAGAAGGTTAGGTAATTTCTTTGTTTGAGACATTTAAATCAAATAAAGACCAATTCAAGTATAAATGCTGAAAAAGCCTTCAGCCTCCTGATCTAGTCTCCTTCCAGGGCTATGCAAAGGCATTGCACTATCCCAGACTTCCTGAGTGGCCCCTCTGAAGGCCATAAGCCTAGCACACTGTCTGAAGGAAGACAGATTGGCAGCATGCGGCAGGGACTTATTGTTCTGTATTATGTGACATTTCTCAGGCACACAAAGGCTCGGCCCCTTCACTCCTCCTGGTGCTCGAAATTCCCACTGTCTTTGGAGGAGAAAGTTAAAAAAAATATCCCCAGCACTTGGGCCTCCACCCCTGGGGGTCTCTTACCTCCTTGAGAACCCTATTAAAATGTCACAGAGTCCGAAAGTCATGTCCTAATCAAGGACTCCCAACTAGTGAGTTACTTACCAAGGCTTGACTCACAGTGTGGGGGTGGCCCAGGCACCAGGACTGGAACCCGAAGGAAGGCTGACTGCCAGCAGAAAGTCGAGCGATGTGGGAGGAGCTTGGGCTCCGTCCTGTCTTCCTACTGTATCCCACCACATGCAGTTCAGTATGTTTCCTGTCTGTTTACTCTTCTAGAGGGAAGTGTAATCTAACTCCTGATCAGCCCAAGACTGGACCCTCATGTCATACCAATTTGTTCTAATCTATGCAGAGGAGGCTGGGGTACACGATGGGCCATTTTTCAGAGATACATTTTTACGACTGCCCAGCAAGTACAGTAGCATGGAACTAATAGCTAGCTAAGGGCTGCCAAGTACTAGACTTGCCAGATTTTGCTTTAATGACAAGATAAGAACATTTACAATTAGCACATTCGGTCTGTAAATGGGCTTCACTACACTCCTCACCAACCCAGGTTTTTGAGTAGTACCGACCTTTGTACATAGTCGTTTGGGGGTTAGCTAGTGAGGAGTGGGGCATAGCCAGAAGGCAGGGGTGTGACTTCAAACCCAAGAGTTACAAAAAAGACATTTGGAACAAACTACAAGGGTGCTGAGAAGGCCCCCTTGCTGATCCCTGATACTGCCAGGAATAGACACCCATTTCTGCTCCCTCCCCCCAAAATGGAATGAATTGACAAAGGTCCTGTGTGCATTCTCCCATGGTATACACACACATTAACGCACACATGCATTCCATACACAAGTCCTTTGTTAAGCTCTGAAGCAGGAAGTGGGAAATTAAAAAAGAGGGCTTCCTGCCATCCGTTGAAGGAGCCAGCCCTGAGTGATACAGACCAGAGTCCCTTTCATGGAGTCTTCGAGTTCATTCTAGATGCAAAGCAGAAAACTTCCAGGGCTCAATGCAGGAGACAATTTGCCTACTGGATGCCCAATAACCCCCACAGTTGCCCTGTAGGTGCCGTGGCTTTGTGTGTGTTTTGGTGAGGAAACCAATAGGAAAGGTTCCAGTCCTCTACGCTTGCTATGTCTGGACAGGCAGCCACATGGGAAGACAGATTCATTTTCTCCTTCATACTTCTTTGTTGGTTCAGGGTTTGTTTTTTGTTTGTTTGTTTGTTTGTTTTTTGGAGGGGTTCTCTGACTAGCAGGATAATTTGTACTTGGTGGGGATGTGCACATAGGTGGTTTGTGTCACACAGCCCCAGACTGGCTAAAGCAGAGAGATTAGAGATACCTGACCCTCTTTCCTCAGAGAGTGGGACATGTACAAGGATGGAGAAGCCATAACTTATCAAAGGACATAGGAGCCCTGCAAGGTGGCAGGGGTGGAGGGCCCAAGGACGCCCATTGACCTGGGAACCTGAGACCAGGAGGGTCAGTAAGGAGGAAGAAACCAGATTGCTCTTGTCAGAAACTACAAGTTACTAGTATAAGAGTCTTCACTGTCCTTCCAGAGTGTGTGTGTGTGTGTGTGTGTGTGTGTGTGTGTGTGAATGATAGTGTGTATGTATGTGTGTGTGAAATGTATATATGTGAGTATGAATGTGTATAGCAGTGTGTGTGAGTGTATGTGTGTGAATGTATGTGTGAGTGTGTGTTTGTGTGCATGTGTGTATGTGTGTTAGTGTATGTGAGTGTATGTGTGTATATGAGTGTGAGTGTGTGAGGTGTGAGTGTGTGAGTGTGAGTGTGTGTGTGTGTGTGTGTGTGTTGCGGGGCTTACAGACTGATGTGATTTTGCTTGCTGCACGTCCAGCACAAGGCCTGTCTAGTAGCCTCATCTTTGTAGAATAAATCTCTCATCTTCAAAGACCTGAGTGGGTCCTGGGAAACCTGCTTGAGGTTCTTGCTCAGATGAAATAGAGTAAGCCAGGACAGCTGTGCCTGATGTTTCCTGAGGAAAACAAAGAAGTCTGTGCCTGGCTCTGCCTTGTCTGGGAGAGCAGCATTCTGGTGGGAGCGTCCACTGCCAGACCCCACTCACCCCTCTGCTTCCACACCACATCCTAGCTGCGACCCCCTTCAAATCAATGGGGTGAAGGCTGAGAATAAATTGTTGAGGTGAGGTGGATTTTTTTTTGTCTTTTGTTTTGTTTTGTTTTGTTCTTTGTTTTTGCCCAGACTCCATCCTGGTGGCCTTTTCACACTTAGTGTATTGTCCGCTGCCCAATGGCAACAACCTGGACTTGATCCCAAAAGCAAAGCCTGCACATTTCTAGATAACTGTGAGTTCTGGGAAACTGTGGGACTCGGGGTGTCCCCAGAGCTTAGCTAGCCAGCTCCCTCTCTCTGTTCTTGGGGGCTGGCAGGAGTTAAAATGCAGGCCGAATCCCTCCACTCCACACCTGCAGAGGGGACAGTAAGCCGAATCTGCCCCCAGTGGCTGGCTATACAGGGGCCTCATTCACAATTCACTGCCTTCTAAGGGGCACTGCCTCTCATGAACCGTTCTTTCAGGAGTCTTTAATCTAAGGAGCTACTGCTAATGGCCAAGCTACCCTAATCTGGTGGATAGGCCTCAGCTTCTCTCCCTCAGCGCATTTTTAAGGAATGGTGTCCCCCCCCCGCTCTAGCTTTTTTTATCATCATCAAAATATATTCACAAAACACCCACATCTCTGTCCACACTATAAATCAGGGTGTGGAGCCTCTGGCCCGCAGCCCAGATCTGGCCGTCAGCTTGATTCATCTGGCATGTGGGGGATACTGTATTGGCTGCCACAGCTGCAAGCTGGAGAATAATGCCTCCCTCCCCACAGCCCCCACCCCCGCCCTGCTGGGGCCTTCCCACTCCAAATGGAACCTCGAAAATAGCCAGGCTCCAGTGTGTGTGTGTGTGTGTGTGTGTGTGTGTGTGTGTGTGTGTGTAGGTGGGGGGGAACATCTCCTGCAAGTTTTTCAGTTGTTATTAAACAGGAAATGGCATGACAAAGCCGATGAGGTGATTTTCAGAGTGAGCAAAGTCAATATTTCGTGGCCACTTTGCTAATTTTCAGGATTGGCTAACATCTTCTCTGACCTTCCCGATTCTTGTGTACTGAGAGCCCGTGTTTCCCTCTGTAGGGAAGGACCGCTAGTGAGCCGCACAGCTGGGAAGCAAGTTCCCACACAGCTTAGAGCACAGTTACTGTAACCATTCTGCCCCACGGGTGGCCTTGGAGCCTCCAAGGCAAGGCTTTATTGTTTTCTGTTTTGGTGTTACTAATGTTGTTGGTCTTACTAATTTATTATCTATCCATCTACTTACTTATTTCAGATAGAGTCTCATTATGCAGCCCTGGCTTGACTGGTACTCATAATTACCAGGTTAGCCTTGAGCTCCCGTAATCTTCCTTCCCTAGCCGTACTGAGATGCCTGCCTTGTAGGCCACCAAGCCTGGCCTTTCCTGGTTCTTGATCATAACCCTGTGGTAATCTGTAATACCTAGAAACTGGGCCCCAGGGAATTAATTCTCACAACTTGTGCTCCAAAGAATCAATTTAAAAGAGAAGCACATGGCTAAAGGATGTCAAGTGTGTTACTCACCTACCTAGAGTTTGATTGAGACAGCCTGAACTTCACAGGGAGAACAGACTGGCCTTGAACTTGGGGTGATCTTTCTGATTCTGCCTCCTAAGCTGGGATTCCAGACATAGACCAACATGCCTGGCAACAGACTAGTTCAAAGTTTAAAACACAGTGAAATTCTTCTGAAGTTCAAAACACAGAGATTCCTCTTTCTTATTCGCCTATATACGTCCTTACTAATGAGGGAAATGAAAGGAAAACATACTCACAGGCACACTACGCACGTGCATGTGGGGACACACACACACACACAGAGACTAGGGTTTCAGAGAAACAGAGATCATGGAAACCCCTGGGTCTCATCCACCAAGTGACCTCTTACTTTGTTGCCTCAGCTCCTAGAAGAACAAGTTTGGATGGCGGCTCTGAGTGAGTCAGCAGAAACCCAATAAAATTGTCTGTTCAAGAAAAAAATGGCATGTGTCCAGGAGCACCCAGAAGTGGAATGGTTAAAGGCAAAGAAAGGATAGGCAGTCATTTCAAATGCCAGATTATCTGTCTGTCTTTTTTTTTTAAGTGTGGCTATGTAGTATAACATTAAATCTACAGATCCTAGCAGGCTCACAAATGCCCTTTGCCAACACTGCAAGGCAACAACCAACTGTTTGGGTTAGGGAAAATTAGGGGGAACTGTAGACTGACCCAGGAAACAAAGACAGCTGCTTGGTGACAAAGCCTGGGAGAGAGGGGCAGATTCTTAGTTCTTAAGGCCCAAGTGACTAGAAGTAGAGACTAAAAGGAAAGCTTGCTTGGGCTCCTGAGCCACCAGCAGGGGCGTCTCTGCATCCAACAGCTGGTACTAACGGTCCTGGCACACAATACTCCAAATGAGAACATCTTGTCCTGTCAAGATCCTTGGTGACCAAGGATTTGCTATGCTCATTACAAGAAGGTTCTGGCACCCTTCAACCCATTTGTTACCTCTTCATCATTTCACTGAACATTTTTCATCTGGCAGGCACAGCTGCAGGCTCCTAAGAAACCATGGCCCTAGACCTGTGGAAGACCCTAAAAGACACTAAAAGGCACCAAGTGGGAGAGTGCTCTGAGAGCCATCATTCCTAGAAGTCACTGGACTATACAAGACTGACCACAGAAACCCCATGCCTCTGTCTCCACAGATGACTTGCACATTCATTCCCTCTGGATGGCACTCCAGAAGCCAGCAACTCAAAGGAGTCTGATTCTCCCCAGAAGGAAGTGTATAAAAACTACAGGAGTGTAAGGAAGTAAATCAAAATAGCAGTGCATCTTGCAGCCTGGTGACCTATTTCCTAAATTGGATGCTGGAATCTCCTTCTCATAGAACAGCCAATTGTGATGTGTTAGTATTTTCATGCTGTGCAGCCCTCTGGCATAGAGGCGCTGCCCCATTCCTTCCCAAGGAAATTCCACTGCAGGCAATGTTATGATTAGTGGACTAATAACACTTGTCGTTGGAATACTCCAGACAAAGCTCCAGTGTGGACTGGCCTCCAAGTCCCTTAATCACCTATTTCATCATCTCGACACTGAAACCCTGGCAATGGGGATGGGCTTGTGGATCCCAATAATTAACCAAAGGGACAGCTGCTCCTTTGCATGGGGATCTCCCTTCCATCATAATTCCAACCCAATCTGGGGTGTTAACTAGTGTGGTTATATTGGCCAATACTGGATGGCTGCTTAGGTTTGGGGGGGTGCCGCAGGCTCATTCTGAGGCAAGTCACCTGCTGGTTCACTCATGACATTCATGCACGCACAGTTTCCTTGTGATTAGCTTTCTGGCATTCTGGATCAGGGCCAGTGGAGGAGCCAGGAAATGCATGAATGTGCCTGAACGATGATTGGGAGCACTGCTGATTCCCAACTACAATGGTGTGCTGCTTTATATTTCCCCTTGACGTTGTAAAGGGGGATGTGGAGGAAGAGGTGCAGAAACTCCATACATACCAAAGTATGTAGGAAGCCAGCTGGGTGTGTGCGAAATCAAAAGGAGTTGGGGGAGGGGGAATAAGAGGCAAATTTTTCATTCTGGTCCCTTTTGATTGAGTTTCAAACCAAATGGGAGTTAATTAGCTGGAAGCGGGTCTTTATAGGCTCTGGAGGAACTTAACTTACAAGCCAACATGGGTAGGAAGAGATGGGTAGAAGATGGTGAAGCTGGCATGATCAGAAGGGGAAGCAAGAGCCTTCAGACACTGTTTTCTCACAACTTCTGTTTATCAGCAGGCCAATGGACCTAACCTCCTTTGTAACCCCGAGAGCCACCAGAGATCTTTGGCCACATCTTTGAGGGAAGAAATAAACATATAAAGAGAGCTCTGTGATGAAGGGAAAAGCTTAGAGTGGGAACAAGACGGTATATGAGAGAGAAAGGAAGATTGAAAATAAAGGAGATAGGTCAATTATCGTTGGCAATGAGTTTCCTAATGGCAATGGCTCGGAGCCCTCAGCTGAAGCACCAGGGCTCAGGGGCTCCTGGAACGGACCTTAGGAAGAAGCTCTTCTCCAGTGCACAGAACGGGACTGTGTGGAACACTTCAGCAGTCCTCTTGGAAACAACACCCAAAGCAGACGATTCTCTATGATTTCCTTCCCACAGATGTTCTGCTCCAACCCCAGGTTCCTACAGACATGTACTGTTCACAGGGTTCAAACAAGCTCTTTCCCAGGATAAGATGGCTCCCGCTGTCTGGAGTCAAGTGGGAAAATCTTAGGTTTCCAGCCCCACTGGGCCCAGGTACCAAGAGGGAAGAGTTACATCTGCTCCCTTTCCCACCCACTTTGGGAAGGACAAATTGTACAGTGACCAGACAGCTCCTGGAGCAAAGGCCCAAACTTCTCTGGGAAAGTCCCACCCCAATCCTGTTCCCACTGACCTTTCCAAAATTCATTTGGCACTGTTTTGGGCTCCACAAGTTATGAAAGTTAGCTTCCAAGGGAGCTGGAGAGAGGCATTCCCAATGTGGGATTTAGAATTCTTCATTTCCACTCAAGTGACACTGTAGAGTTTAAGGCTGTTTCTCCCTCATATTTAGACAATGACGCAAAATCTGTTGATTTGTTTAGATACAATTGTCCCTCAGCAGGACAGATGGTTTCCGACAGAATGGAATAATTAGGAAATTTAAAAAGAAATAATTATGTGAAAAATATGGTTTGGAGTCAAGGAAGCCTAATAATCTATATGAAGAATTCAGGTTAACACTGCATGAAAATTGTCATTACGGATTTATTGCCTTGCTATCCTAAAGTAAAATAACTCCATCAAGAAGACATGTTCTATATTGTACTATTAAAGACAAAGTTTAAAAAAAAAAAAAAGTATTCATGGGAACCATGACACAAAATGTTCAGTTTTTAATTCTTCCTGTGGAAACTAAAGATCCTGGTGAAAAAATTATGTGAAGCAAAGACTGTGTTACAGCAAATCGGTTTTTAAGAAATAACACAGTAGGGTGTGGGAAAGCCATTTTATTAAATTATTTTGTTGTTGTTATTGTTTTCCAACTTTCAGCTGCTTTTTGGCTCTTTGAAGCTCACGATCCAAAAGATGGGTTGTGTTTTTAAAAAACAGATCTTTCTTTAACTGAAAGCGTTCAGGCTCTGGAGGTGGAGGTCGGTGGTAGAGTGCTTGTCTACTATGTGTGAGGTCCTGGGTACCATTTCCAGAACCACATAAATAAATAAACAAGTAAATGCTTCATGCATAATATTCCTTTGCTCTCACAAGTGAGGGTGAGAGCTTGCCTGAAACTCTTAATCCTGAGCCAGTTGACTCTTCCAGCAAACAAGAGGCCTAACTGTAGGGAAGAAGTGATTTGGCCTTCCTTACACACTTGTTCACACAGTGTACTTCTTGCCTTACCCATACCCCATGCCACTGAGCTCTCTTTCGATTCCATGATCTATACAGCGTGAATTTGGCACAGGATGTTGATGGAATACTTGAGCTGAATATACATACATCTTAGGACCCATAAATTGCATTTCTATGTAAACCCAATGGAAAGGCATGCCTGGGGTTCCAAGAAATAAATACAGAAATGCTCCTAATGGCATTAGTCATAACAACCATGACTGAAAATAACCCAAGCTGGGCGGTGGTGGCGCACGCCTTTAATCCCAGCACTTGGGAGGCAGAGACAGGCAGATTTCTGAGTTCGAGGCTAGCCTGGTCTACAGAGTGAGTTCCAGGACAGCCAGGGCTACACAGAGAAACCCTGTCTCAAAAAAAAAAAAAAAAGAAAATAACCCAAAAGTTGTATCAAGAACAGAAAGGCCAATAGTGATGAAACAAAACATAAAACATCCAATGGAAGACGGTACAGAAACAAGAAGAATGGTGAATAGCTACAAATAATCTCTTAGATTAAGTTTACAAGCATGATGTTGAGAAAAAAATTCAACAAAAGAGCATATCTTATATAATTCCATTTGTACAAAATTCAAATTTAGAAAAACAACTAATCTGTTAGAGGCTGGGCCAATGGTGACATCTGAAGGGGGAGTGGCTACGAGGACAGATGAGGAACGTAATAGACTGAACTGTGCCTCCAAGAAATATTATGTTCACATCTCAGATGTGAACTTGATCTTGTTTGATGAAGGATATTTTTAAATACAGATTGCCCAGCTGATCTTGAACACTATGTAGACTTAGCTGCCCTTGAAGTCACAGAGATCCATTTGTCTCTACTTCCTGAGTACACAGTTAAAGGTGTGCTTCACCCCACCTGAGGAAAGTTAATCCTATGTAATTAACTTGGGGATCTCAAGATGAGATCATCCTGGATTACCTGAGTAGGGCCCTTGGCTCAAACACTTGGTGTCCTTATGGGAGACAGAAGAAGGGAAGGCACAGCAGAGGAAGAAGACAGAGGCAGAGAGTTTTAGAGTGATGTAGCCACAAGCCAAGGCATACTGAAAACCATAAGATCTGCAGATTTTTTTTCCCCTAAAGTCTCAGAAGAAAGCAAAGTAAGTCTTACTGGAAAGTTGATTTCAATTGCTGGCTTCTAGAACTATGATGGAATCAATGCATTTTCTTTCTTTTTTTTCTTTTAGTAGTATGCACGTGTGCATGTGGCTGTGCATGTGTGTGTGTGTGTGCATGCATGCATGAGAGAGAGACAGAGAGAGGCAGAGAGAGGCAGACAGAGACAGAGAGACAAAGACAGGAAGAGAGGGAGGGAGGGAGGGAGGAAGGGAGGGAGGGAGGGAGGGAGGGAGGGAGGGAGGGAGGGAGGGAGGGAGGGAGAATGTGTAGCAGTCAGAGAACAACTGTCAAGAGTCAGATCTCCCTTTGTACTATGAACTCCCAGGCTTATGAGGCAAGCATTTTCCCCCACTGAGTCGCTTACCCATCTCTTCTTTTGGTTTTGTTGTTGTTGTTTAAGGGGTCACATATTGTTCAGACTAGTCTCAAACTCTTTAGGTAGCTTAGCAGGCCTCAAACTCCTGATCCCCTGCCTTTGCCTCTCATGTTCTGGGCTTACTGGTGTGTACCACACACCAGCTTAATTTCTGTTGTTTTAGGCCACTGAATAATAGTCATTTTGCCTAAGCCACAGCTTATTAATACAGGAAAGTTAATCCTATGTCTTGTTCTGGTCATATGAGTATCTTGATTTTTAAAATTCAACATGTTAAGCAAAGACATGTTAAGTAAAATAGGCCAGAGTAAAAGAGACAAATGTAAGCATGTTTTCTCTAAAATGGAGGATCTAGATGCAAATATAAACAATATGGCATGAAGGGAGAAGGGATACCACTAAAGGAAGAGGAAGAAATTGTAAGGAGGGGAGAGAAAAGAATGGGTGACACAATATCATGGGTTTTTTACTATGTACACATGTAATGTGAAAGAAGGTGGAGACCTGTGGGGAAGAAGAAGGGGACCATAGTCGAGGGAGTGTCCAGCTAGCAGAGGCCTGAATAAAAGCAGCTACCATGCATGAAAATACCATAATGAAACCCATTATTTGGTACACAAACTTCAAAAAGGAATACACCAAGAGAATCTTTACATTCACAAAACAGTCCTTCCAAAGATGAGTAGAATAAAGACAAGCTAGAGAGTAAGGCACAGTGCTCAGTGCCTGCAGTGCCAACTACTTGGGAGGCTAGGCAAGGCGATATCCTGAGCCAGGAGGAGGAAGCAAGCCTGGCCAGCATAAGGACACTTAATCTAAAGCAAAGAAAAGTTCAACTTGTCCACTGATGTTTCTCGTTCCCTTTTCCATGGATACTATACTTCAGCAAAACTCTATTTTAAAAGTCGATGATTCGATGATCTATTTTCTAAGTACTCACCACTTTGAATAAACAGAGGCTGGCGTTACGAGGGATTTTTCTTTTTTCTTTGAATTATATGAGATTCTGTTGTTTGTGTTTGAGCTTGCTCTACAATAGGAGGCACCCCTACCACATTTTTTTTAAGACAAGATTTCACGTAGCCTGAGGTGGGGGTGGGGGTCTTGAACTCACTGTGTAGCCAAGTCTAGCCTTAGATTCTTGATCCTTCTACTTCTCCCTCCAGTTTGTTGAGACATACAGGTTTGTAGCATTGTGCTCAGTTACGTGGAGTGATAATTGAATCCAGCTTTGTGCACGCTAGGCCAACAATCTACCAACCGAGTTGCAGCCTCAGCAACTCCTTGTTATCAAAATAAAAACTAGAGCAAGCGTACACATACATACTCAAACACTACATACACATACCATACCACATGCACAGCCATCACCCACACATACACACCCCACCACACACACACACCATACCACATACATACACACACACCACAGACACAGATATCACATCACACCACACATACATCACACACACATACATACCACACTGAATACACACACCATACACACACCATACACACACACACACACATCATACACACACTATATCATACATATACACTACACCACACACACACCATATCATACATACAGTCATCACACACACACACACACACACACACACACACACATACCACTTTGGACTAGAAATACAGCTTAGCAGCAGAGTGTTTGCTTAGCATATTTGAGGGCCTAAGTTTCACGTGAAGCCAGCCTTTCCACACAACAGTACACCTCTCACAGCCTCCCTCCAACTCTAGTACAATGAAACCAAAATGCCAGAGCAATGTGCAAACATCGATTTATATGGACTTTTCTCTGTCTGAAGTAGGTAACAGAATGCTGAGGAGACAACATGTGTCTAGATGTCTTACATTGGGAATAGACACGTTCGATCAGAGATGGCCAACAGAGTGGACAGCACTTTTGCTCAAAGTGGACCAGTTGCGACCCAATTGTGATGAACAACAATTGTTTTCAAAACTCTACCTAACTTCATCTTGTCTGACAATTCTACAGTGCGTTAGAGCAAGAAGCCTTCCATAGTGTTGTTAAGAATAAGGTTCAAAGACCGTTTCCTTGTCTTGAAGGGGAAAGAACACACTTGGCAACCTACAAACAATAAACCAGTGGAGGTTTCATATTTTTCCAAAGAATGAAATGCCTCCAAACTGAGAATGTTTTCCATCTTCCACTCTCTCCAGGCCCAGGCAGATGATTCTGAATGCACGCTCTCCTCTCACTGGCTCTGAAGAAGTTAGCACTTGCCAGAACTGTGGACTCAAGGCGAAAGCCAAGTGCAGATGGAAGGGGCTGCGAGAAGCAGGTCCAAATTCCCTCAGCAGGGATTACTGTGGAACAAAGCTGGCGGGGTGGCAGATTTCAAACAGTCACAGGTGCAGAGAGGCCCGGGTTGGAAGCTCCAAGAAGGGATTGTGGGAAAGGGTGTTTTCCCACCCTCGTTCAGGCAGCTCTCATGTGTGTCTGTTTAAAGGGGGCCATTGCTGCCTGAGTACAATGACCACATGTGTAAGTTCAAGGGGCCTCATCACTGAAGACGAGCATACAGGCCTACTCTTGCCTCCATGAGAAGGTTAGCCCTCCCTCACTGATCTTGCCCTGGCACTGAGAACACAGAATGTGAGCACCCTGACTGGAATATTGAAGAAAAATGAAAGAATGCTTTAGTTTTCAACCCAGAGAGGACTTTGGAAGGCCACAGAAGGAATAGGCTAGGTGTAGTGATGTATGCCTGTAATCTCAGCACTCTGGAGGATGAAGCAGGGGAATTGCTGCCTGTTTGAGACCAACCCAGGCTACAAAGTGAAACCTTGCCTTAGAACGACAAACAAATTAGTAAATAAAATGAAATCAAATTAAAATAACACTGAAAAACTAAGAAAAATGACCGAGTAGGGGCAAGACAACTTTTGGCAGTGACTTAGGCACTGGCTTCCTCAAGAGGCTAAATTAGGTTCAAACTGATGAGTCCTCCAAGTCCTCTGGACTCCTCAAATGTGTGTGTTTTGTTCTGAACAAATGTCCTGTCTTTTCCTTCTTTGAGTACAAGCAACAAAGACTGCAAGGGCTGAGCCTCCTATTTCTGTTGTCACCTTTGAGCTCTTGTCATCTACATACAGCTGCTAATATTTTTTTAAAAAGACAGAAGAAAAAACTGAAGGCAAGTGAAGACAGAAGTGAACGGTCGCGTGTTCCAAATTAAGTCACTCTTGGATGGCCAGAATGTCGACTTCTTCAGCAAGATGAAAACAGTGTGCTAGAGGATGGGGGGGGGGGGAGGAGGGTGGGATAAAAGTGAAAAGTGAAAAAGAACCTCCCCCATAGAGGGTAGGGAAAGAATAGCAATGCTTGTGAGAGCAGATAATAAGTAACCAACTTGACAAGATGTCAGAACATTAGGTAATGTGAAATGTTCACCCTGAAACCTTGACTCCAACATCTATTGCATATTTTCCCCTTAATTCGGTTTTGTCTGTGTGGCATTCCAGCCAAATGTTCTAACTGAAAGCCCTTGAGGAAAGCCGGAACATGAGACAATGGTTCATAATTCCATTCTATCAGCATTCACTGGCCGCGGACTACGTACTCATTCTGCTTGGTGTTGTGCTGAAAGTGTACGAAGCAAAAGGCACAGTCAGGACGTGCAAGAAGCTTACCATGTGGCGAGTGCAGAGTCCAATGTAAAATAATGAAAACCATTTGAGAGGAAAATCAAAACATAGAACTGGTAAGATGACTTAGTGGGCAAGCACTTGCACTCAGGCCTGATAATCTGAGTTCAATTGTCAGAACCCACATGATAGGAGGAGACGTGTGCACAGATACATGAACACACACACAGACACACAAATAAGTAAATAAATACATGTAGGGTTTTTTTTTTTTAATTTTTTTAAGAAAAGGAAGACATAGGGCCAGCAAGATGGCTCAGCACATAGATACCTGTAGCCAATCCTGATGAGTTCAGTTTGATACCTGGAACCCACATAGTGGCAGGAGAGAATTGTATTTATTTGTTCATTATTTTCATATGAATGTGTGTGTGTGTGCACCTGAATCAGTTTATGTGCACCACATCATGTCTGTGTAACAGCCCTTGTAGACGCTAAGAGGATGTTGGATTCCAGGAACTGGAGTGACCGGTGATTGAGTAGCCAGGTGGATGCTGGAACCTGAATCGTCCGCAACAGCAGCGAGCACTTTAACCACTGAGTCATAGCTCCAGTCCCTTGTTGCTGTTGTTTCCTTTTCTAATCATAAATTCCTTCCGATTGCCACCAAGGTTTAGAGAAGTTCACAGTTATGACTCTGCATGGGACTCTTATGAGTCTACCGCCATCCAATTAGACATTTGGTGCTTTGCTCTTTGTTAGATATATGTGCTAAATAGGGCTATTTGTTCTCAATGTTTTATAACTTTTTAGATGTATTTACTGGATTTTGATGTGTATGAGTTGTTAGGCTGCATTTATATACGTGCACTATGTGCATACCTGGCTCCTGTGGAAGCCAGAAGAGAGTGTGTTCATTTCCCTAGAACTGAAGTTACAGTTATAAGCAACCATGTGAGCGCTGGGAACGGAACCTGGGTCCTCTGCAAGAACAACAAATACTGTTACTTACTGAGCCATCTCTCCAGCCCCTGCCCCCTACTCCCCACCACCCAGTTTTGAGACAGAGCTTCTCTGTGTAGCTCTTACTGTCCTATAACTCACTCTGTAGACCAGGCTGGCCTTGAACTTAGAGATCCACCTGCCTCTGCCTCCTAAGTGCTGAGATTAAAGTGTATGCTACCACTGCACAGCCTCTTATGTTTTCTTAAAGACAGACTCTATGTAACCCAGGCTCTCTTGGCACTCTTGAAGCTCCTTCCTCAGTCTCCCTGGAGTTAGGATTACAGACCTGTACCATCAGCACTTTCCTCCTTTGTGTGTGTGTATGTGTGTGGTATGTGTGTGTGTTTTATATATTTTTGCATGTTATGAAAGGTCATTCCTTAGGGGCCCACAACAAATTTTCCTTTAGCTTTAATTGCTATGCACTAGGTCATATAACCATTCCCAAACTGAACTTTGGAATCAGATGGATCTGAAATATCCCAGGGGCATAAAATTATCAAGAGTGACTTAGGCCAATTAGACTCCATCTGCAGGAGTTGGAAGCAATAGCCAAAACAATAGTTAGCAATAGAACATTGCTAAACAATGTTCAAGAGGTAAAATGGATGGAAAGCTATCAGGACCACAATGGCCACCATCGTAAGAATAGTGTAGCTGAGTTCCTTAATTCTAGAGATAATGAAAAAATAGCCCTGCTACAAGCAATTGGCCTCTCCCTGAGAGCCAGCTGAAGTTAAGGTCTACCCCAGTGACCTCTTTGAAACTATAGTCATATCCGGAGTAACAGGAATGCCACTGCCTGGAAAAACAGGCTCCTTTCTAAAATGGGCTTTCCCTTCTGGCCAGACTGCTTGGTCCATAACTTCAGTTGATAGGATCTTTGGGAGAGGTTTCCTTGGCCTTTTGTTTGAATGTTGTGCCCCCTTTATGATTCTATACATGAATAGGAAACCAGCCCTTTCCAGCTATGTCAGGACCCTGATTAATGCCTCAGTAGCAAACACGACCCAGGCCATAGGGAGCTGGGTTCCTTCCTTTCCCAGAAGGAAACTAACCCACTCTCCCTTTGTTTGAAGGTGCTGGGCTAAGAACCATCAGCATCAATTTCAGAGGGAGTTAGGAGTGGGGGACAATAATCTGCTCCCTTCTCTGTTCCTCTGTTCTTTTTGTTAGCTTGAAAATAAATTAGCCTTGAGAAGGGAAGATTCATCCGAGACAATGTACGTAGCCACAGGCAAAGCTGCAAAACTCAGTCACAGGCAAGACTGCAGAACTCACTGTGACCCCTGGTTCTAGGGGGTGTACAATCAAGGAAAGTCCTGTGGGCCTTAGGGTACAACGCTCAACATCTACTTCATCCTTGACCTGTTTTTAATTTTCCAAATTCCCACACCTCCTGCAGAATAGTTTCAGCTTCTTGTCTGCCCCCTGCCTTGTCTTTCCTGGGCAGGGTGACTTGCTCTTTCTCCCCTGGCCTGTCTGGCTAACTGCCTAGTCATCCTAACAGACAGGAAGGTACCCTTTACATCTCTGCTTTGGGTCCGTTTTCACTGCTTTTCTGGAGTTCACATCAACGACTTTAAAAACATTTTAGTAAATGGAGATATAGAAGCTAGATAGTATTGTGGTCATTTTGGCCCTCATTTTTCTTGCTGCTTACAGAGTAGGAAAATTCAGTGCTGTTTTTGGATTTGAACCAATACCTTTTCTGTCCAGAATGCCAATAATTCACTCTCCAAGTGACTTGTTTGGCTCCACTGACCATATCATATACCATATATTACAGATAATTTATCACAGTCATTGGCAAAGCTGACCACTGCCCAATCTCCACTCATGGGCCCCAGTGTCAATACTGCCAGAGGCAAGCATCCATTCACGTTAGGGAGATGTGGTGGGATGTTAAACCAATCTACATTATTTGAGGTGAAGGAGTGGAAGCAAAGAAACTTCCAGAGCTCTTGGATAAGTATCAGTACAATTGCTTTTGGACTGCAAATACTTTTAAAAAATTGCATTTTCAACAGGACTTAGAATTTGTTTTTCAAATCATGTGAAATGTTGTGTACAGACCATTTTGCTCAGTGTTGAGGGAGGTACAAGGTTGGAGTAGAAAGGGGTACATACCCTATACTCTGAAGTAATGTTGAACTAGCCAAGGCACAGAATAGACTCTATCATAGAAGTAGGGGACTTTATCCTTAGTTGAGGTAGAACAGCTTAATTTATTTCTAAGCATTGCCCTTGGGATTTTTCAAGGACAATGACATACTCAGGGAGAGTTGGGGTGGAACACCACTGGCCATCTAGAGTTAAGCAAAACCTCTCATTAACCTATAGCTACTCTGTACCCAAAAGTTTAGTTACTGGCTTGCTGCGGCTCAAGTTGAACTATCCAAGAGGCCAAAATAGTGCGAACCCAGGGTTTATAGGACAGCTTGCTTTCTGCTGGGAAGGGAAGCTAAATGTGTACCGGAGTAGTGGGGAGAATGTTGATCGGATCTCCCTCGGAAACACCTTGCTGTACGTCCAGTCGCCTGCTCACTGAGCTTACCAAGTTTGAAAGAAGACATTATTTTGTTTGGTGACCTGCAGTGAAGCTTGCACTCTGCCAAAGAAGAGAAAATAAATGTCTGGGGGAAGATAGTGGGACCCTCCTTAAGAAAGCCTCTGCTGCTCATTCAGCTTATTAATTTTTAAAAGAGACATTATGGGTCAAAAAAGAACCATAGCCTGAAAGTCAGGGAATTTGCTTTAAGTGGGCCCATAAGCAGATGGAGGGAGAACACTGGCTTCTGGAAACCTACCAGTGGCATGTATAATAACAATGGTGGCATGAGTATTTTGTGTGATGTGACTTAATTCTTCTTCAACTCACTTTTACATTTTCTACCAATAAACCCCTAGCACCCTAAGCACAGGATGTAACAGTAGAAATGGTCTACTACAGTGAATTAGCATTGTGATCAATCCTAGCACTCAAGAAACAGAGGCCAGCCTGTGGTGTACGGAAAGAGAGTGTCTCACAAAGGAAGAATGAAGTGGAGGGAAGTGGGAGGGAAGATAACTAGAGAAGAAACTAGCCAATGTAGTCTCTAATCAATGCTGCACTTTCTGAGGACCCAGGTTCAATTCTAGATCCTTCAGGGTGGCACATAACCATCTGTAATTCCAGTTCCAGAGATCCGATGTCCTCTTCTGGCCTCATTGGGCACTAATGTATGTGATGCACAAGCGAACATGTGTGGAAGGGGGGCACTCAAGACATGTAAAATA